>PVJC01000439.1:9623-86101 GCA_004026665.1 Murina feae
CGATTTCAGGCAGCAGGGCAGCTGGGCCAGCTGGGGGAGCAAGCCAGCCCAGGCCCCAAGGCTGCCCTGCGGCCTGGAAGTAGATCCGTGCCCCCCCCCCCCCCATGGATTCCAGGTGGCTGGGCAGCTTTGGGGGCGGAGGATCCGAGCCAGCTCCGCCCCTGAGGCTGAGGCCTGGAAATCGGTGCAATTGGGGCACACAGCACACACGGAGGGCACACCTCCGTGTGTGCTGTGTGCCCTCCGTGTGTGCTGTGTGCCCCAATGAAGTCCAGTGTCCCAAACTGTGAGAGAGCACAGGCCGAGATTAAGTCCCCCCACCCTTGGCCAAAGTGCACAAATTTTTGTGCACCGGCCCCCTAGTAGTATAATAACACAGAACCCCCATTCAGAAGTTGGGCCGCCCAGATACCTGAATCTCATCACCCCAGTATTGGGTTCATTGGTAAGTCTCCTGACTTCTCTGTTCCTCAGTTATCTCATCTTCCAACCATAAATAAAAACAATCAGCCCCGCCAGTGTGGCTCAGTGGTTGAGTGGCCACCTATGAACCAGGAGGTCAGAGTTCGACTCCCTGTCAGGGCACATGCCTGGAGAGTAGGCTCAATCCCCAGTAGGGGGTGTGCAGGAGACCTGATTGATGATTCTCACTCATCACTGATGTTTCTATATCTCTCTCCCTCTCTCTTTCACTCTGAAATCAATAAAAATATATATTTTTAAAAAATCAGAAAACATACATAAGTGCCCATAAAATACTTTAGATTGAAAACATCAAGTTTAAACATCTACAATTATTTTCTAAGATCTATCTCTAAGGTGTCCATGTAGCCAACTGCTCTGTGTCTTCTTAGGCCATCTTCTAAAGTATCATTCTTTCATATTTTATTCTATCCCATTGCCATAATTTATAGACTATTAAAAATTTCCCTCGTAGTGACTGGAAAAATGGGCACTGTTTGTTTGCTTTGCTTTGCTCTGTCATGGATCGTGCCTCCAGGAAGTGAACGTCATGAACTGAGTACAACCAGGATAGTAGTTGGCATTACTGTAAGGGATATTCAACTGCAAAATGTGGCGAGGTGAATTAGAGGTCACATGCCCACTAATACATATTATTTTCCCTATACAAAACGGTAAATATGTTTTTATTATTAAAAACATAAGAAGCTCTCAGTCATAAAACTGTGACACTTGAATGTTTTTTCTGCTGCTTAAATGTAACAAATCATTAGAAATTTTAATAAGGCCTAATGCCAACATTTGATAAAAACTTGTCACCGGCAACTGCTTTTGATAACTGGCTTACTATTATACGAATTTAGACAAAAGCTACCTTAATAAGTCTATTAATTTTTGTTGTAGATTCCACATGATTGACAATATGAAGTAGATATGAAGTAGAAAGATTCTGAAGCCAAATAATTTGGCTTAAACCATACACATCTACGAACACAGTACAATAAAAATCAATTTAAAAACTGGCTCTCATTTTCATTAAAAAAAAGAGTTTTGGTAAGTCAGTAGTTTAATGACACAGCAGTGCAAATATTTGTCCAGAGAAGAGTATAATAAGAAGAGAACTAAACTGGCAGATCAGATATCACAGCCAGTCATGTTCCTTTTCTAGAAAAGGGTTTTCATTTTTTTCTGAAGCCCAGTTGAGCACCTTCTACTATAAAGTAATATAATTTGGCTAGATATGGAGAGCAAATAGAGTCCAATGTCAACGTTTACCAAGGAATGATCACTCCTGGGAGTCCTGTGCTGAGAATCTTAGACTCCATTTCCGACTGGCTACAGGCAGAAGGATGCCCTGATGAAGGGACGAAGGAGGGCAGCTGTAGGCACATGTCATTTTTCTACTACTGCAGGATTATATAGATGAATAAGATTATTTCAGCTCTAAAAAGTACTAATTGCTTATAGTTACTATTAAAATTATTAATAATAATACTCTCTGATGCATCTTTTTAAAAAAATAAATTTGAATACATAGCGATGACATCTACTAAAATGTATTTGACCCGATAAAGGAATAAGTGCAATATAATTCTGTTTTTTAAATAGAAATCTTGTTTTCACCCCAAGCCCCAAATTACCCAATGTGACTTGGTTTCTATCATATGAAAAAGGTCTTATGCTTGGAACATTGTTTGCACTACACGGTTGACACCTGAGTCTCCCTAAATAGCAGCCTGAACATGGATTGTGAACAGACTAGAAATGATGCTGATCCAGAAGCTTCTTGAAAACAGAGCCCACGTCTTAGTTAACCTTGGGTCCCTGCCTGGGGTCTGACATAGATGCTATGCGAGAAGCATGGACAAAATTATGCGGTTCAACTGTATGCTATGTGCAGTCAGTACAACATTTGGTGCAAACATCCATTGAGTGCTGGTTTAAGAGTTTTTACTTTTTCTCTTCTATCCGTCATTCACCCTTTAAGGTTATTTTTATGGTTGAAAACGCATTTTTTTAAATTTGTATTTTATTTTATCGTTGGCAGTATTACAGATGTCTCCCATTTTCTCCCTTTTTGCCCCTTTCTTCTACACCCAAACTCTGCCCCACCCCAGGCATTCTCCATGATTGTCTCTGTCCTGGGTTATGCATATGTGCAGATGTTCTTTGATTAATCTCATCCTGTCCCCTCCTACCCCCACACCCTCCAATAGGAGCTGTTATTTGGTTTCAAGCATCCATACCTCTGGACCTATTCTGTTTGTCAGCTTATTTTGTTCATTAGCTTCCACATATAAGTGACATCCTGTGATATTTGCTTTCTCTAACTGGTTTATTTCACTTAGCATAATAGTCCCCAGGTCCATCCATGCTGTCTCACGGGTAAGAGCTCCTTCATTACATCAAAAACTCACTGATGAAGTGCCTTACCATTGCTGTGACCTAGTTTCTGGCTGCAGAGCGCAGGGAAGGCCACAGATTGGATTCCCCAGTGAGTAGGCTTGAGCGCAGATCTGTGTGCAAGAGGGTGATCAGCGGACGCCCAGGGAATAAGCCCCATGAAAGAGGAAGTGTAAGAGCAGCAGGGGCCAAGTTAGTAGCTGAACTGAGATGCAGCCTCCATGGTCTCAAGATGTTGTTGTCTGTGGGATGCTCTGGTGAGGAGGAAGCTGGTCTTGCAAGGAATGTAAGGCCATAAAACCAAACAAAGCCCTGTCCTGTGGTAGGGCAGGGGGCTTTGTTCTGAGCCCAAAACCTAAGAACACCTGAGGGAAGGGTAGATGAACAGAATACTCCCTTCAGGGCCTCGGGGGAAGGGAGTATATTTGCAAATCAATGAACTCGAGGAGCAGTTATAAAGCAATGTTCTCGCGTGCTACTACTACTCTGATTTGGGATTGGGACAACCCCAGAGTCCGCGCGTGTTATTAAAACTGTGATTTCTCCACTTCTTCAAAGCATCGCTTAGGTTTTGTGGTCTTTCTGCAACACTGGAGCTGGGATGAACCTTACGAGTCGTTTCAAGATGAGGCTAAGGGGCCCCCATGGTTTTCACTGGGAAGGTGGTGTTGGGCCAGAAGCTTCTGTTCAGCACCTGAGGCTTGTCTCAGGGAGCATTTCCACCAGGGAAGGAAGGAGGTCCTTCATTTCTGACGGGGGTTTGCATCCTGCATCACACTCTCTTCCACAGAGCTGTGGTTCTCTCTTAAGATGGCAGCAATTGTCTGAGCACAAGAGAGCACCATCATGAAGACCACTGCATCATATGCTTAGCCATCATGCCTGAGAATTCGGAGAGAAGGAATGTCAACCATCAGTTGGTGAACCATCAATTAATTCCCGAGGCACAGTGCCCACTTGTGGCTTGTTCTGGGCCATATCTCCAAGGTGGTGGGAGGTAGAGGGGCCAAATCCAGCCTACTCCGGACTTTACAAGCCTCGTCCCGGTGATGGCTGTGTCTGCCCAGAGGAAGGAATTGCCTTGTTGCAATCTGCCTGCCCAGGGTCAACATTTCCAGCTTTTAGAGAGGTGCTGTGTGTTTCAGTAAGAAGCTTTGTCTTTATTGCTGTTCTTGCTTTCATATAAAAATTGTGAACACATATAGAGCCTGTTTCATTCCTTTCCTCTTCACTTTCAGATGTTAACAATGACTATACTGGCTATAGTGAAAGAATTCCATTTCTGAACTCTAAGACTAATGGGTTGCACATTGTCAAGAATCACTATGTTAATATACACACACCACATGATGGTCTCTAATTCCTACACTACACAAAACATTGCCAAAAGAAACATGGCAATATCAAGTCGATTTTAGTCATCAACTTAAGCATTCTGAATGGCTGGCTTTTAGAACATCTGAAATTTCTAATCCTAAAGTCCACAGGATTAGAAATTTATAAAGCAAAATTTTGTAGGAAAAATATTAAGTGGTTTCGTTTTATTTGTACTGAAAAGTTAATGTGTTCATAAATTATAGGAAATGTGTAAGTCTTTAATCATATTAATTGTCATAAGATTTAATCGGCACTTCTACTATTTGACATACTGCTGGTTGGATAAATAAAACTAATTCTAAGTAATAATGATAACAAAATATCCCCAGATTTTTAAAGTTTAACATCTGTGTCCTCATTTGTTTACGTACATGAAATTACAGTTAGAGACAACCCACTTCCATTGCTCTTCAATTCCAATCAAAGAGCATTTAGGTAACAGTGCCACCTATTGCTGTAAAGTTAAAGTAACTGTATTTGTCCTTCCCTTAGTGTTTAGCACTACAATTGTTATTTTTCTGTTTGTGACCCTGTTTTCATCTTAACTTTAATTTTAAAGCAACAGATAATTTCAAGTAATTTAAACATATGAACTCTTTCAGGAAGACTACAGTTATAAAGAAAGATTCATTTGAAAGTGTAAGTATATAAGAGGTCACTATGCATTATAAAAAATAAAATAATTTAGATTTGATACTTTTTCTGTGCTTGAAAATCATCATTATAGTAAAGTATGGCAGAAACATATAGTTTTATTAAATTTTGCATCACTATCAAGCACAAATAATGATCTTTGATTTCAACTCTGACAAAATATAGGAAAATACATCTGAAATAGATTCCTGAAAAAAGGAAACTGAGTTGTCATTGTTGTGGTAAAAAAAATGTGAATTTCTATTCAGAAAATAGTTCATAGCATTAATTTGGACTTACATTACAATATCTAAGTTGTAATAGTTTGGACATTTTATTTCATTGTTTCTACATTATAGTAACAAAGTTCAAAATTCACAGCAATACACATTCATTTAATTAATATCAATCACCTATTTCCAATATCATGTATATAAATGTATTTTAATATAACTAGAATTTCAATATGTGTAAAAATAAAATGTTTATTTGCTTAATTACTGCTGAAAGATGCTGTGCTCACTTAACTATATGGTGATATTTTATACTTCTTTGCTTGTATTAAAAATAACTGGTTAGGGAATTGTAAATGATGAGACTATCAAAAAATGGAAAGAAAAGATCTTGAATTCTCCAGTAGCAAATTCATCAGTGCAAATAAAGAAAGGCCGAATTTTCTTTATCTCCCCAAACGGAGTGTGGTATGAAGTGGTATTTGTGGAATCTGAAATTTAAAGATACTCTAGATAAGCAAAAGAATGGTTGATGTTTAATATATGTTTCTCAGTCTTTAGGGAGTATCATAAATCATGTGTTTCTAAAACCTAATTACACTTCCTATCATTTGTGTATAATTTTTGTTATTTAAACACAAAAATTATTTTAATCTTTAAATTATATCTTTAATTTTTATATTCAATTCCATTAAACTATTTTGTTAATGCATTTATTTGTCTTAAATTAAAACAGTAATATTCTTGAATCGTCTCAAATTGTGCCTTTCAAATTCAAAATAAACTTTATGAATGCTACATAAAGTCTGAATATACTGAAATATTGAATTGGTTTAATATCACTGACTGAGTTAAGTTACGTTGTACAATTAAGAAGATACTCAAATTTAGTGAAAATACAGCCAACTACATATCTAGGAGAGCAGGAAATATATTTTTATTTTCTGGATTCTTAAATAATTTACGCTATGGGTAAAATGTAATCAAGTATCTTCAAAGTGGGATATTTTGTTCACAAGAGCTAGCACATTTATTGGCAAATAGCAGTTGCTAAATTAATAAATATTGTCACCATTTGGTCTTATAAGGATCTTTTTTTCCTTCAATTTCAAAATAAGTTGTCTTTTTTTCAATGTGTCTTATATATAACTGCTCTTACTAGTATTTGATTCAATTGATTATCTTAAACACAATTCCATTCAAATATAGGTTGTTTTCAGAAATATTTAACTCTACCTTACAAAACAATATATTCTGAGGTCAAGGAAAAACTTTTGGAAGATACCTGACTACTGTTTAAAAATCCTTATATTACACAATATTTTTTAAAAGACTTTGAAAATTATTGTCAATGTCTTCACAAACTTTTTAAAAATTCCTCACCTTTTGAATATTTACTTATGTTTCAACTAGGAAAATATGAACAAACAACATAAAATATAAAGGATGGGCTAGGGGGACAGTGAAAATGTCCCAAATGATTATTTTGAATTATCCAATCTAACTCTGTAATATAAAACATGCTTATGTAAAACATTTATTATTGTTCATAAAAGAACACTGGTAATATATATTAAAAACAAAAATATGCTTGCTCTACCCTGTGAATACTAAACTTGGCAATTCTTGGAGCCTGCATGGCTTGGTTTATTTTGTGCTGCTGGAATTAAAACAAGTATTTTACATAAAGGTTGTCACGGCATAGAACTTAAATTTGGGGGTCACGGTCCTTTATGTCATCAGGGCATAATTCAATCTGGGTTAAGAATGGGGAGGGGTGGCTAATTATGTCTAATGTTTAATTATTTGTCTTAGCTTCCCCACGTAATTTTATGAGAGTTCAGACTAGAAATGCAGAAATAAGATGGTTCTAACCCAACACGTAATATCATCATTGCTTTTAGATCATTGCTGTAAATGAGCCTCACGAAACCAGTGGAGCTGTAGTCTCTGAATTTCCTTCTCCTCATAACCATTTTCAATTCACTTTTTTCTTGCATGTCATCATTTTAATGTAAATCTTTCTTTTTCTTTTCAATAAAATGAAATGATTAAGTAATTCTGCCTGTGCATGATTAAAGATGACGGATAAGCATGGGTGGATAAATATCAAGGCTCCTAACAGAATTGGTGCACCTCACATGTCAGAATCCTCCCAGCTTGCTCACGGGTAATGACAGGAAAAATTAGCATGTCTGTGGACAGCCCAGGGAAAATCCGAAGATAAGAAAACGATATCATTTTTTCTTACTAAAATTTAAATCATTTTCTTTTGCTGTAATTAATCTCTAGCAAAAAGAGTGGAAATTAAATTATAGAAAAGTCCTAACCACAATGCAGGCTCATATAACACTAAAAAGTCAGTCATTTTTAATAATGGCTTAGTAAGTACATTGGTATAGCAAATATAAGATGGAGAGAAAAATATTAGTGCAAGTACATTTACAGAATCATCAATGAAAAGAAACATTGGTTACTCTAATAGCTATATTTTGGTCATTTTGTCATAATGATTTAAGGAGTAAACACAAATAAAAGTAATGATATTTACCACTTTATTTTTCCCAAGTCCTTTATCTTTCATCTTTTCATAGTTTATTCAGATCTAAATACCAGAAAGAAACCACTACAAGAGAGCACATATGACACGGCCATTGCTTCTAGATATAGGAACTAAAATGCTAAAAATCAGGTTCTGGGCCTCGGGATTAATTCAAAGTTTTCAGATGTAAGGCCAAAACCCAAGGTGATTTTTATTTTTAACATTTTGAAGGACTCTTTCATATTTTCCTCGGTCAGTCTTAGTTTTATAAAATGAAAATCTCTGTTATCAACAGGAACAGTGATAACAGTAAAGCGCCTACATTTGCTTGGCCCCGGACCACACCACAGCACTTCCTGATCTAGGTTATGGAGACCTCTGTATGTGGGAGCTTTGTGCTCCTTTTTTGACTTAAGAAATCACTATTCTCTGATTTATTTTATTTAGTTATTTAGAGAGAGAGAGAGAAAGAGAGAGAGAGAGCGCGTGTTCTGGATGGCACAATTTGGGCCACAAAATGCTAATTTCTAACCTAACACCATGACAGCAATCCCAGCCATCACAGGATGGAATAAAGAGAGCAATCTAACATCCAGGGGTATGAGTTTCTCATCAGTGGCTGGCAGACTGCCGTGCAGGCTTACAGTAATCCCATTGGACAGCCCTGGTTGATGAAGCCTGGGAACAGGCAGCCACAATGTAGGGAGTTCACAATTGCAAGCATTTGTCCGTAATTTAAAGCTATAGGAGAAGTACAGAATGCGCATGTGAGCGACAAGCTATCATTTCACTGGAGTAACACGCACACAGTTTTTAACCCATTAACTCCTTCTTCACTTATGCACTGACTTTGTTGTTGTTGTTTGTTTTTTGTTTTCTGTTGTTGTTTTTAGAAAGCCTCTCTAAAAGGCCACGTGCAAACACCTAACGCAAGCTTATCGGTTAAGCCGGGAAAACCTGCCACAAGAATAAAAGCTTTTGTTTGGAAACAGCATCGGTGAGTGGCATTTCTAAATCTCAAGCTTGGCAGTTTTTTGATAGCTTCCTTTTCTGCGGCGCTTGGAATACCTGAAACTCATGTTTAGCATATCGCAAGCATATCTAGGCTTGGTATTTAGTTTTCTAGGGGGGAGGGGCGATTGTTTGTTTGTTTCTTCCTCCTGCGTGCTGGGTCTGTGTACTAGTCCAGCCTGAGATGTTAGCAAACACAATTCTTCAAGTAACTCCTGTTTTATCATTCACAGGGCACTGTGTGAGCTTGTGTGTGCCTGGTGTGGGGGAGTGGGTTCCCCCTGCTCTTTAATGGAAATGATGCAGACCTTTGTAACTTATGCCTCATTTGCTTCTATTACCTTAAAATTGGGCATCGCTTCAAGAAAAAGAAACAATGTGTTTTGTTACATCAAAAATATAGAATATAGTTCTTAACTATACAAAGCATTCTCCTTTCACCAGTGCCAGTGGTTAGATTATCTAACAGGTCTGTTAAATGGAAGAGTTTGCCATCGCCTCAAGCTCAGCATTGGAAAGTTGGCCCTACTCACTCTTGTGTTTCCTCTTTCATACTTTCTTCGTAATATCCTCATATCGCAAATATTATCCTCAGATTACATACATTTCTCTTGTTCTCCTAACTAAAACAACAACAAAACAAAAGGCATTTACATGTCCTGATATTTTTAGAAATATCCATCCTACACCCAGTGTTTAATGAGCATCTGTTTTTATCTCTGTATCAATGGCTACTTCTTCCCATCAATGTTCCTTACTCTCACCCTTTAAAACCACAGGGAAGTCCTATGATAACTCATATTACAATCTGTAATACTTTGGTCTTCTGGTCCCAGTTACTTTCTTACTCAATAAATTGATTGAAGGCTACAGGAATTTTGCTTGCCTACTAATCCAATCATTTTAAGGATGTCACACCTCCCGTTTCAAATCAAGGTCATTACCTATATTGTTGAAGGAGCAACAAACAGAAAGAAGATGCATTTATTCTCTTAAAAAACAGATATTGGGACAAAGATCACATTCTCTACCACCTGTTGTTACAATATACATGTTCAAGAAGCCAAAAGGCACGCTAGCTTTGAGCCACAGCAGCCTGGTACCCATAAGCCATCCCTCTTTCCTGAGCCAGATTCCCCTAGTTGTGAGCCTGCCACAGGTACATTGTAGTTACTACAAAATATCTGAGGTGTCTGAAGAACAGTTTGTTCTTTAAATCTGATGTAGAATTCTTAAGAATAGTCAAGCGTTATTGCCAGGTGGTCCTCCATGTGGTGTTCCTATTCACGTAGCTAATCTCAAAAGTACCCTTTCGGATTCAGAGGGGGAAGCCCATATTTCTCCAAGGATCTGTTCATTATAGTAAAGATAATCAATAAATAATTTCACATTATCAAATTCAAGTCAAACTATTTGTTATAGCACTCAAGCCCTCAGCCTCTCGTTCTGACCTTTGGAAAGTTTTCATCGTAAGAGAAAACACAGATCTGGAAAACCACTCGACACAAATGCGATTGCCTAGTGAAATAGTATAAGGCAAGACACTCGACCCCACATAGGTTAATAAATAGGCCTGCCACCCCAGAATACCCTCCACACTCCTTCCCCACGGTAGCCCACTCTTTGCATGTGTGTATGATTTCACCCACTATGTGTGTGTGCAGCCCTAGCCACTATAATATTGTCCTGCCAAAATTTTGACTTCATATCTTTTAAGTTTTAAAGAATTTGTATTCCCCTTCTTTATCCCTTTTGTTTCTATACAACTTTTGAGGTGAAGAACATGCAATGGGCAGTATTTTAAAGAACCTAAAAAAATGAGTTTGTCAATCTAGACTTGTTGACTGCATACTCATGAAGCAATTTTACATGTTCCTCTGTCCTTTGGACTTCCTGAAAATTGGCAGTTGTATCCAGAGATTCAATCAAGCTCAGGGCTGATTGTTTTGAGGGTGTATTCTTTCATGGGGAGGCACAAAATGCCTTCCCTCTCTTTGTGATGTTTGCAGCTGGAATGAAAAATGCCTAGGTCCATTCATTCATTAAGACTTGCGAAAAAAACTGACTGTCATCCTACAGCTGGAAGGCTCAGGAGGGTTGGGGGGAATTAAGAGATCAACTGAAAGACTTGCATGCATGCATAGGAGTATAATCAATGGACACAAGAAACTGGGAGGGGTAGGGGAGGAGGGGGGGAAGGGCAAGGGGAAAAAATGGAGACCTATCTATCACCTTTGTAATACTTTAAGCAATAATAAAAAAAAAAGACTTGCGAAAAAAGAAAATCTGCCCAGCAGCCGTCACGACTCACTCAGTGGTTGAGTGTCAACCTGTGAACCAGGAGGTCACAATTCGATTCCCAGTTGTGGCACATGCCTGGGTTTCGGACTCAATCCCCAGTGTGAGGCTTGCGGGAGGCAGCCAGTCAATGATTCTCTCTCGTCATTGATATTTCTATCTCTCTCTCCCTCTCCCTTCCTCTCTGAAATCAATAAGATATATCTTTGCAAAATGGTGATACTCTAATTCTACTACTTTGTTTTTTGCTTATTAGGTGGGATGATTTCATGGAGCTTTGCAGGATAGAGTTAATGTCTGTCTTTGACCCTTGACAAAGAGATGTCTGTCTTTGACCCCTGACCAAGATAAGTGTGATGAAATATACAATGCTGGTGACACCCAAGCCCCAGGGCAAGTTTGTTTAGTGACAGTCTTCCACTGACATAGCTGGTTAGAGAGCCTGGGTGATTATGTGAACAGAGGGGCACAGAAGGCCTTCTGGAAGTTTCTACATTCATTTGTTCTGAAGCAAAAATTCACGGCACAGATTGATTCCAAGACAGAGAGCAGCTGTCTGCAAGTGAGAACCATGGGGAGCCTGAACATCACCCGGACCCCCTATGCCTGCCTTCACCTCCTCTCTTTTGACGTGGCATCCTCTCTTCTTTGACTTCAGATAATGGCCTGAAATGAGCGTGTTCTGTTGAGTCTTAGGAGTCTTTTCAAATATCAAAAACTAAGAAATATTTCCAGAGGCAACTCTCCTCACCTGCTAATTTTTCTTAATCTAATGGTTTATTTCATATAGATAAGACAGGATAATGTTTACTTCTAGCCTCTGACTTAACCAGTTTTCAAGATTATAAATTGGTTCCCTGTTATTCCCCTTTTGTTTCTTTAATTTTTTTACTTGTTTAAACATATTTAACAAGTTTAGATCCATTTTGATGTTTATCCTTCGTGAAGGTCAAATTGCCCCATTTGTCTCAGTCACCACGGTCACTATGCCTGAGTCATCTTTTACACACACTCCCTCCCCAACCTGGCATCATCCATTACTCCTACAGCACAGCCTGATCCTGGGGTGCTCACTGCCGCTGGGGCAGGCACTGTGTCTAGGCTTTCTAATTCTACACTAACGTTTTGTGTTCAATATAAGATCTTACCACTGATAGGAACTGAATCCTTATTTTATGTGAAATTGCTTACGTAAACATGTGTATAACTTAAGACTTTCTATTATTTCACTCATTTGGTAGAGCTTTTTTACACATGTGAATACACGATAAGGGAGGGATTCCTTCATCAACTCTTCGTTAACTGCTCTAATTTTGAGCAGTTTACTTGAACATTTTGTAAAAACAATGTCTTTTAAACATAAGTGGGTCATAAACCAGTTAAGGTCCTGGGAATTAATTTGTTAGAAGTCACCAACATTTAATAGGTAATAAACAATATAGAAATTATTAAACTTTATTAAACATATTGGGACAATTATTATTATATAAAACTTTTATTGCTCTTGTTTGTGTGTGTGTTTGTGTGTGTGTGCACGTGCACATGCATGTGGATTGAGGCACAATTCTAAATATGCTTCATACTGTAGGTTACAATAAAAAGGAAAGTCACTACCATAACCTCAATTCTTTCAGATAATATTAGAATAATGTTTTCAAGTTGCAATCTCCCCATCAAATTTTTCCATGGGGATATTTACTAGCATTATATTAAGCAGCAACATCTTTACTTTCCATTTTAAAAGGTAATTTTATCCAAAGCAGTCTGCAAGATTAATCCATTCCTATTATATTTTAGTATTTTTCAATGTGTTAAAAAAATCTAATTTGGGACTAATATGGATTTGTCTTCTGTAATTTTCTCTCTGCATATCTCAGAATTTTATTCACTACTTGGGAATGTAACGTTTACTCATATATAATTTACAATATCTCTTTGCATCCAGAAAACCTTATTCCATTGGCATGTAGGTGAGAGCGATCTGCCACGTCAAATGGTTGTGCAGCAAGCCCAATCCTGGCCCATTTCTATCCTAGAGTTGGAAAAGCAATTGACATATCACCTAGATGTTCAGGTAGCAAAGAAATACTTGTCTACACTCACTAAGAAATTGAAGGAGTAAAGATTTTACATGGTACCTAGTGTTATATGAGCTTGTGATAGGAAAACAATCATGAGATTATAACCTTTTATAGGCAAAGTGAGCGTTCATAAGTTAATTGCCCAAATGTAGTAAATGATAGGTAAATCTGTCTGTATCTCCATACGGATAATTCTTTGTCAGACCCGAGCAGCACATCGTTTCATACTGGCATGCGATTTGTGCCCAGTACCACACTAACAGCCCTGCGTGGGCTATCTCATTTAAACCCATACTGTGAGTCTCATCTTCCCGATACGACGAGGAAACTGACACACATTTAAAAACTCGCCCAAGAACAAAAAACTCGTATGTGGCAGATCCAGGCCTGGAAGTCTGGAGGAGTTCATTCTTAAGCACCACAACATGGGCAGAAAATGAGCTCTGATGGGCTCTATTGTTTTGTAAACCAATAGACAGAAAGAAGTGTTGTCCAAGTCCAGAGTCCCTTGTGGTACATGGGATCCTCCCTGGGTGGAGGGTCCTGATTCCCCCTGTCCATCCAGCCGAGTGTTTCAACCATTACCCGGTCTCTTCACTCTAGATACTCCAACTCCCCTCTCCACCCTCCCTTTTCTTGAATCACCATTTTTCATTCATTTAACTTTTTGAAAGAATAAATGATTCCTCTAATTGAACTTCATATACAGAACAAAGCAAGACAAGTTGAATGTTTTCATTTTTCACTTTGGGGGAAAAAAATAGGCTTTTAGTCAAATCAACTTACGAAACAGCTTGGATTGCGAGATAATGCTGCTCCCATAAGTAATTGCTTATGTGCTTGTCCTATTCATAGTGGAAGAGCTATGATTTATGAACATTTTTATTTAAAGTATAATCTTGGATTTATTCCAAATAATTGTCATCTTTGAAATGTTGTCAACCTGGGCTAACCACAGGGATGCCAGAATTAAAGTATTATATCAGCTCACCACATGGTCTGCCCGTCGGGCTCAAGTAGGTTTTTATCTGCCTCTCTTTTATCACATATTTCCTTACTACCCATTTATATTTAATCCATCGACTTCCAGGATTTCTTTTGTACCAGAGAGCATGTAGAACACAGGAGAGAATGAGGAGACATACACTTAGCAGAAGCTTCCTTCTTGGATGTCTCTCTCCCTCTCTGGCTGAAACTCCATTAGGCAGAGTGTCCCTGGTATTAATCTAAGATGATTAACTGTGAAGAGAACAGAGGCCAGCGTGGGGTGGAGCCATCTGGGGGTGGGAAGATGCTTTAGAGCAAAAGGATCAAGAAGAACATGCGTTTAAGAGGCAAACTTTCAAATAAGATGAGGCACAGGAAATAATGTTAGCTACAGCTGCAAACCAAATGGGAAAACACATTTGCCAGTGTAGAGATTACCACTGGCTTTGTGTAGAGCCCAGAGAGCGATGTCAGTATATCCGTCTCTCTCTCTCTCTCTCTCTCTTTCTCTCTCTCTCTCTCTCTCTCTCTCTTTCTTTTTATTTTATTTTAAATATATTTTTATTATTTTTTAAAATATATTTTATTGATTTTTACAGAGAGGAAGGGAGAGGGATAGAGAGTTAGAAACATCGATGAGAGAGAAGCATCGATCACCTGCCTCCTGCACACTCCCTACTGGGGATGTGCCTGCACCCAAGGTACATGCCCTTGACCGGGATCGAACCTGGGAACCTTCAGTCCACAGGCCGACGCTCCCTCCACTGAGCCAAACCGGTCAGAGCCATTATAAATATATTTTTATTGATTTTAGAGAGAGGAAGAGAGATAGAAACATCAATGATGAGAGAGAAACATTCATCGGCTGCCTCCTGCATGCCCCCTATTGGGGATTGAGCCTACAACCTGGGCATGTGCCCTAGACCAAAACTGAACCCAGGACCCTTCAGTTCACAGGCCGACACTCTATCCACTGAGCCAAACTGGCTAGGCCTCTCTTCTTTTTAATTGTGGTAATCTGACCTCTTTTCTCCTATATCCCTCCACATTTTATTCCTATAAGTGGCCCAACTTGCCATTATTATTCTGCTTTCCAAATATATCAGGTGCACCCCTAAATAACCCAGCCTCCCCTGCCATTATATTAGGCCATGAGACTCACTCCAGCCAGTACTAACTGCTCTCAGTGACTTGTTTCACTTTCAGCCCAACATTAAAAGCTAGTGTGTCTCCTCCCTGGGGAGGGCATAGCATCACATGTGGGGTCTGGACCCCTGAGTCTCCTGGGTTGGGAGAGCATCTCCACTGACTGGCATCAGGCTTCCTATGAATAATTATTAAATAATTATTATCTAATTATTATTTCATTATTAAAGAACTATTATCCTATTATTATATAACTAGGGGCCCGGTGCACAAAAATTTGTGCACTCAGGGGGTCACTCAGCCCGGCCTATGCCCTCTAACAGTTTGGGACCCCTCAGGGGATGTCCACCTGCTGGTGTGCCTGGCCAGCCTGGGTGAGGGACTGATGGCTGTTTGCAGGCTGGCCAAGCCCCCCAGTGTGGAGCCTCACCCCATGGGGGTGTGGCCAGCCTGGGTGATGGGCTGAGGGTCGTTTTCAGTCTGCCCACAGTCCCTTCAGGTTTTGGGTCCCTACTGGGGTGCCTGGGCAACCTGGGTGAGGAACTGAGGGCTATTTTCAGGCTCCCCACAGTCCCTTCAGGGTAAGAGTCTCTACTGGGATACCTGGCCAGCCTGGATGAGGGGATGAGGGCCATTTTCAGACTGCCCACAGCTCCCATTGACTCAAGGTCCCAGCCAGGCTGGCTGAAATCAAGTTTCTGGGGTTTATTTATCTTCTATAATTGAAACACTGTTGCTTTGAGCCGAGGCTTAGGTAAGTGAGGAAGCCTCCTGTTTGTTTCAGCTCCGTGGCTTCTATAATTGAAACATTGTTACTGTGAGCAGAGGCTCAGGCAGCCTAGGCAGGCAGTTGCAAAGGAAGTTTGCTGTTTACTGTAGCTCCGTGGCTGCCAGCCGCCATCTTGGCTGGGTTAATTTGCATACAGCCACTCTGATTGGCTGGTGGGCATGGCCTGGCTGGTGGGTGTGGCTTAGGCATCCCAGAGAGATGGTTAATTTGCATATTACTCTTTTATTAGATTAGAATATTATCCTATAGCATAATCTAGTTTATACATTTTAAACTAATGCATACATTGATCTGCATTACTAATATACTCATTGAGTGAAAAGAACATAAAAGCTATACATTATGAGACAGATTTTACTACTATCCATTCCCTAATCCTTCAACAATGTGTAGAGTTTCTACAGGATTTTAATCATCCCCAAAAGTAGTAAATAAGATAAATGAGATCCCTGTTCTCAGAAAAAGGGGTCAGACAAAAAATTAAGTAAACAATGAATTTAGGTAATTCAGAGACTGATAAACCCTATTAAAGACAACAGCAATATTGTGTGAGAAGGGTGACTGGGGAGGCTATTCAATGGAATAGTTAAGGAAGTCCTTGTTGTCTTGTAGTTAGCACACAGGTGGAATAAAGGAGCGAGTTCAAATACTCCAGGGGGGAGTCCTTAGGTGTAAATGATCTTAATACATCAAGGGAAAGAAAATCCAAGATGACTGAGTCAGCACAGCACAGGGAACCTGGAGAGGCAAGTATTCCATGAGGCCAAGGAATGATACTCAGCAAATAGGGTCTTTGGGAAGGGTTTGCCATTTTATTCTAAATTCTGTGAGAATATATTGGAGAAATTTAAGTAGGAAAATCTCTTAATCATGTCTACATTTTTAAAAAATATATTTTGTTGATTTTTTACAGAGAGGAAGGGAGAGGGATAGAGAGTTAGAAATATCAATGAGAGAGAATCATCGATCAGCTGTCTCCTGCACATCCCCAGTGGGATGTTTCCACAACCAAGGTACACGCCCTTGACCGGAATCAAACCTGGGACCATTCACTCCCCAGGCCGGCGCTCTATCCACTGAGCCAAACCAATCAGGGCATGTCTACATTTTTACAAGTTGATTCTGGGTATGGAGCAGAAACGGATATATGTTTAATGCAGAACTGACCAAACCCACGAATAAACTGGATGTGCCAGGTGAAGAAGTACACTGCAACGGTACCCAGGGCCCAGACTTGCACAACTGGGCTCACAGCAGTATCTGTGGCTATGATGAAGGAAGCTGGAAGAGAAACTTGTCTTCAGATGGGTTTATGATGCTGATTACACATCCAAGAAGAGTTGCTTAGTAGGCGATTTGATATAAAAACTAGAGCCCATGGGAAAGCTAGAGTGTTATAAAATTTGGAAACATTTTTACACAAATTTCACTTCATGGCCCTGGATGGATTAAGGTCACTTAGGACAGGAGTTAGAGGAGGAGTCGTCTGAAGATAGTCCTACTTCAGCATTTGTTATTCAGAGTCTTAATTTCTCAATCTCTTACTCCCCTTCAAAGCAGATTAGTCCAACTTGCTAACAGTTTTGTCTTGAGGGAGTCCATAAGGAGTGATTCCAGCAAACATTTCTAGCATGCTGGTAAGCCATTGGGAGAAATAAAATCAGTAAGGGAGCACTTTTGAAAAAAACAACAACAACTATAAAATCACACTGTTTAGGTGGTTGCTTATTCTATCTGCCACCCTAACTTAATTATCAAAGAGTCATCTAACTCAGAGAATTCTCCTCATAGGGCTCTGCACAGGAAAAATGAGGGCAAAGTACTTCCTTTAATATATACTGGAAATACAGTCATAAATTTGAAATAAATTATCACCCTGCCACAAATCTTGATTGGTTTTCCACGAATAGCCCACTAGTGAAATATTCACTTGGTTGGTCAAGGAAGTGATGAGGGGGCCACAGGAATGAGTAATTGTTTCATGAGTGGTCTGACCTAGTTTCTTGTATGGCTTGGGAACATCACTCAAATTTCCTGTGTGTGTTGTGAAGCAAGTGCTTTGAAATGGCCAGCAGCAGAAGTTCCATTTGCCATCTTTGTGGCCTCTTTCCACAGGCAAACCACAACCATTGCTCACCAGGTAGCACAGGTACAGTTTTTATCGGTAACAAAAGAGACATAAGGGACAGGTGCAAAAGATGTCTCAATGAGTAATGATGTCCAGCTCTTGCAAAAGCACTGATGAATTCCAGAATGCCAGCAAAAGGCCTTCTCTATAGTACTGAGACCACTGCACCTAAACTTGAAGAAGAGGTTAAATAGTATGCCTGCATCAAAGTCCTAATGAGCACTCTCATGAAAGATCTTAACAAGAAGGAATTATCTGGGGAGGAGAAAAATTCTTCAGTCCATCTGTTTTGATAATTCCCTGCATACAAACAACTATTGCATCGCATACTGAGTGAAAGTAGACAAACAGAATGGGCACAGATTGGCTTGACTTGTCAGGAGCTTCGTGCCACAGAGTTCATGTTGCTGACGTTGGATTGCTGTGTAGTGACAGTTGCTATGATAAATTTGAGGAGGAATAAAGTCAAAGAGGGAAGGGAGGAAATGAAATACTATAAAGGGAGAGAGGACTCTCCACCTGACAGGAAGTCTTGGTTCCAGAGATCCAGCACCCTTGGTTGCATATCACATGTGGCATTTTTTTGCACACGTCCCTTCTCCAAGCTTCTTTCAGCCCAACACATGCCCAATTTACTTAATGATTAACTTTCAGGATATCTACCATGTTCCTTCTTCATTTTTCAGTTATACCCCTGACACTCTTCATTCCCCTCTGTTTTTCCAGCATGAATTAAACTGGTTAAGAATTGGGTGATTTTTGGCCCTAGCTGGTTTGGCTCAGTGGATGAGAGAGCATCAGCCTGCAGCCTGAAGGATCCCAGGTTCGATTCCAGTCAAGAGCACATGCCCAGGTTGTGGGCTCGATCCCCAGTTGGGGGCATGCAGGAGGCAGCTAATCGATGATTCTCTCTCATCATTGATGTTTCTCTCTCCCTCTCCCTTCCTCTCTCAATAAAAATATAGTTTAAAAAAGAAAAGAACTAGGGGATTTTTGAGTACATCACAGTTTATGTTTATTACCAGTGGAAATTCTGGGGTTAGCCTGAGGAATGTGGTATATCCAGTCATCATATCCTGAATTTATGTTTAGATTTTTGCTTAACTTTGCTTGAACAAGCAGCTTCAGATAGTCATCCAATTTACTTAATCACTGATTAACTATTTATTGAGCATTTATTCTATACAGGGCTCCCCTTATGATATACTAGATATAAAGCAGTAGCAAGACAGACCGAGTCTATGCCCTCAACATGTGGTCGATCATAAAAGCAGGCATTACATTAAAAAATTTACAATGAAATTTGATGCCAGTTATGTACAGAATGATTCTGGAGCTCATTATAACTATCATCAGGAGTACCAAATAAATCATGTCCTATTTTAATCTGTGGGAGATCTGAGCCAGGACTCTTCCCAGACCCTCTCCTGAATTCTGATTCACCTTGGGCTACTTCCAAATAAATTAGTCTGATCAAACTCTTTGTCTTCGCGGCAACCAACCGAGGCATTTTTCCTGGCACACCTAACATGCATTCTTTGTTCCCTGTCCATGTAAGTTCTAAATGCATAACCTCAGACAACGTAGAAATATCACAAATGAGAACCCTCTACTTAATCACAGGCAAAAAAGTAGTTCCGCCTCAAATGCTCATTTGCACTTTGTTGAGAAAGATTTTGGAGTCACATTTGAGATCAGCAAGAAAAGGGGCCGATAAAAATATTTGTGACATAAACATAAGAAGAGGAAGAACGACTCCCGCCTATTTGTCACCCCTGTGCTAGGTTGAGCACACCTCCTGTTGACTAGATGGAGACAAGAGCTCCTTTCTTTTCTCTTTTTAAAAAAATATATTTTATTGATTTTTTTACAGAGAGGAAGGGAGAGGGATAGAGAGTTAGAAACATCAATGAGAGAGAAACATCGATCAGCTGCTTCCTGCGCACTCCCCACTGGGGATGTGCCCACAACCGAGGTACATGCCCTTGACGGGAATTGAACCTGGGACCCTTCGGTCCACAGGCCGACGCTCGATCCACTGAGCCAAACCGGTCAGGGCCAAGAGTTCCTTTCTAAGACTGAATTCCCTACGGGCTAGACAGTGTCCTATTCATTCTTCATGTATCTAGGGGCTTAATCATTATAAATGAGAGAACAATTTTATATAGCCTCCTTCCACTGAGAAAAATTATTTGCAACTTAAATCTCACATTATTGAGACAAATGGAAGAGAATTTGATGAGAATTTTCTTGGAAAATGACCCTCACCTCACTCTTCATTACCACATGACCAAACTGTTGCCTTACTAACTCATATCAGGTTTTTCACATACTCATGTTGATGTGATTTTCTAAATTCATACCCCATCCAGAAAGAATGGAACTGCCAGATACAAGAAAGTTATATCAAATTGGCGAGGTTTGACATACATGCAATAAAATAAAAGGGATATTTTGCCGTGGCCGTGTGACTCATTTGGTTGGAGCATTGTCTGAATACCAAAAAGATCAAGGGTTCTATTATCAGTCAAGGCACGTACCAGTGTTATGGGTTTGATCCCCGGTTGGGGCTACTACAGGAAGCATCCAATCAATGTTTCTCCCTCACTCTCTCCCTTCCTGTCTCCAATATCAATGCAAACATATGCTCTGGGGAGGATTAAAAACAAACAAATAAATAAAAGAGAGATATTTTCCCATTATTTTTACTATATTTTTCAAAAAATTGAAGTACATTTAGGATAAAAATTCATAGAGAGGAGAAAAAATACATATGTGCTCTAACAGGCCCTGTGTAACTCCTTATAAAATCACCGAATTCAGAATAGTTTTCTCTCCAGTAAGAAATATTTTATTGGTAGAGATGTATAATAATTGAATTTTTCATCTGAGCAAAATGGCAAATTGTTGTGATGTTTGTTCTCAGAGGATTGTCCTTTGTTTCTTAAGGAAACGGTGTTTTTTACAATTTTCTTTTTCCCAGCACATTTCCTGGGTCTCTCTCCCCCAGCGCACTGTTTGTTTGAGCAACTTGTCATTTCACATGCTTATTTGGCACTTCCCTAAGTGCTTATAAAAAGCCTTTCAAATAATCATTCAAGCAGATTCAAATTTTAGAAGAGAATCCTACTGGTGCTTTTGTCAGGCAATAGGGTGGGCAACATTCAAAGAAGATTGTTGATGTTGTCTATGCCCCTTACATTGATTCACGGTGAAAAATGTTTCTCAGTTTATTGCCTCCATCTGAACAGCAGATCTATGTAGAAAATCTGATCAAAGCACAGTCTTTAATAATGCAGCATGCCTCCCTATTGACATTCTTAAGTTGTGTTGACTTTTATAACACCGGTAATGGTCAGAGAAGCCTAACATTAATAAGTCAACTGATATTTAAAAAATATATGCTCCACCTGAGTATTTGCAAAGTCGCTGGAATGCTGTCTGAGGTCAAGTATACTGTAGAGAGAGACCGAAAAAAAATCTCTCCCAATAGTTTATGGAATAAATGCAGATAAACGTAGAGCAGTATTTGTCTCTGCGCATTTCCTTCTGTTCTAGTAGAAACTTGCTGCTGAGTATTAGGGCTGCACTTCAGCGACTGGGCATCCCGCGGACTGGTCATGTAGTGGCTGATTTGTGAGTGGTGAGTTCCCTGATTTCAACACTCTCGGAGGTGTTCCAAGAGTGTTGTCTCCTCAGTCGGTATTCTAATGACCTTTCTGCGCTGAATTGAGACAAAGCAATGCCGCTGCTAATAGGATTTGCTGCAGGGAGGCCCATGGTGAATTGCTGACTGCACCATGAACTCCAGGCTACAGAACACGAACACAACGCAGTGGTGAAGGGAAGAAACGGGAATAGGGCATAAAGAGGAAATAACTTTTTTAAAAACTGGTGTGAACATTCAGAAATGGTGTGAGACATTATGTGATTTAACACACAATAATTTTGTTTGTTAAATCTGAAATCGGGCTGGTGTCTTCGGGGGTTAAATGAGCACATGGCAATACACTGGCTCTCGGGCTGCTTGCCTTCCTGAGGATGGTATTTTACATGATAATAAACAAAATACAGGCGTGTCACAGTTGGCTAAATTCCTATCAATTATGAACTTAATTTTTACACACATTTAATACTTGCCTCGTTTCAGACGTTGCTATACTGAGAAATTTTCTTTTAAAGAAAAACGGTTTGTACAGTTCACTTCCTGCCATAATCAAGGTCTTTCTAACCTGATATCTGAAGGTTATGCTTCGGTGAATAATTCAGTAGGTTAGTGAAACTCCAGCAGCAAAGAAAGTGCTAATCTTAGATGGAAGCTGTGAGGGATATTAAGAAACAATTGCAAAAAGTGACATATTTAATAGAGAAAGATTACGCGGTGCTACATCTATTTAATTTGAATTGAATAAATTTTATGAGATGCAGACTGGAAATTATGGGAAACTTCACAGTGTCACTTTAATCTAGGGAAGAGAATAAGGTCCTTAAAAATATTTTATTGTGATTTTTCAAGACTTCTCTGTCATTGAATCTGGAAGAAACTGAAAAAAGATTTGCCGCAGGACTTTATTCATTTGAATTAAAAAATAAAGGATAGCAGAAGGTGATTTATCAAGAGATTTTTTTTAAATGTGGAATTAAAAGGAAATGGTGTCATGTGAGTCCTTGAAATTAGGGAATTCCTTCTGGACTGTGTTTATTCTCCATTTTTCAAGAGAAATTTAGGTGATATGGCTGAGACAAGTCGGAAATTATGAACAATTGCAAGTGTGAAAGTGAGAGGGGGCAAGTGGAGGCCTTGATCACTAACTAGATCCTCATATAAACCTATCTCCGACATAATTATCTTTTGCAATGTGTTCACCTGATACAATTTCTAAGGAGAAAACAAATGCTTCTAATGCTTACTTAGCATTACTTAATTTAGGAACTTTAAAATGGCAAATTTATCAACTAATTAACTTGAATTGCATTTCTCTGTGGGGGACATTATCTAGTGTTAAATAGCTCAGAATCCACCCTTTCTCCCCAGAATGTGTTCCGGCAGAAGGACGAATTCACATCAGATAATCTAGAGCAAAAATACATACTTCACCTTCTTGGCTAATTCACAATATAACAGCGTATTAAAAAAAATCTGAAGTGTCCCACAGGAAAACAGATTAAAAAATTTTAAATATGTGTTAACCAAAATCATAATGCTTAACCTCACATTTCCCTATTTATTTGACTTCCATAGTCTATCCTATGAACATTCTGCAAAATATGTTTTGGGAAGTTGTTCCTTATATCGCTGTGATGGACTGAAGGTTTGTGTCTTCCCACAACTCAGGTGTTGAAGCCCTAACCCCCAAAGTTATGGTATTTGGAAGTGACACTTTTGGGAGGCAATTAGATTTAAATGACACCCAGAGAGTAGACCCCAACAATTTGATTAGTGCCCTCGTGAGGAGAGTTCCCATCTCTACAAGCAAATGCCCCCGGAAAAAGCCAGCTGAGCCCACCGTGAGAAGGTGGACACCCGAAAGCCAGGAAGAGCAACCTCCCCAGAACCCAACCACCCTGGCACCCTGATCTTGGACCTGTAGCCTCCAGAACCGTGAGAAAATAAACACCGCTTGTTTCAGCCACACAATCTATGTTACACTGTTATAGCAGCCCAGAGTGAGACAATTACTTCATCATTTCCCATTTTATTCATATTTTATCCGAATCATATCCTTGGATCACCAAAAGTTTTTCTGTCCTTAACCCACATAGAAACATAGATTTTAATATTTTAAAGGGTAGTGTGTGGCCTTTAAAAAATGAAAAACAAAACAAACAAACAAAAAAAAACAATGGCCATCTGCCTTCACCACCAAATTCTGCTACAATGTATCCTGGAGTAATTTCCCCACTAAGCACTTGTCTTCTCCTAAACGTTGACTGTGGTGGTAGGATATTATTAAGGAGGTCTAAGGATTAAATAAGTCATCGCATGTAAAAGTTTAGACAAGCTCCTATGCCTGGGAGACACTAGTGTATGCACGGATATCACTGGGATGATTATGAAAGAAAGTCTAAACCAAACTAACTAGACTTCTCCTAGCTTGCACATGTGTACATGCTAATTATAAGTGTACTATAGTAACACCACAACTTCGCAGCCCCGTGTTAGAGAGGGGCCTTAGGAAGGAGTCCACTGGTTTTCTGGCCTCTTTGTTCCTAGCGCTGTGGTAGACAGAGAGGAAGCCTTGCCTGTTCAGCTACTGGGGCAGGGGCAGCAGGTTCCTTTGCTCACAACCTGTGGACTTGACTCACTGTGTGTACTGCTGCCAACATCCCTAAAAGGGCTCTTCAGCTGGCCACTTGGCCAACATGAAGCAAGATGGACATACAGGGGACATGGATATCAAACCTCCCACTCCTTCAAGAGATGATTCTGGAAAGTTGGGTACAAATCCCAGCTCATTTGAATGGATATTCTGAGAAGAGTTTCTCCAAGTTTCCTTGAGGGACTGAACTCCTTGACTTTCTTTTGGTGTTTCCTGGACTTTCCAAATAACTATTTGCACTTGAAACTTTGTCTCGAAAGGGCAGTGCAAGACGGACTCCAAACTGTTCCTTTGTTAATTGCTCCTTTGTTCTGTATCCTCCATCTTGTGTAACTATGTACCCTACATGACCCCTTTCCGAGAAAGACCGCCGGTTGCCCAGCCCTGCCTAACTCACTTCTGAGTTGGGCTGCCAGGAATGTGGAGGAGAGCTAACCACCTCCGGCCACCTGCACAACCAGACCCAGGCCCTCACCCAACCAATCAGCGGGGGCCATGAACATCACCCCCCCCAAATGCCTCTAGACCCCCTATAAAACCTTTGTTCTGTTGAAACCCGCTCTCTCTCTCTGCATCTCACCACTGCGTGGGTGGGTGTGTGAGACTGAGCTTGAGCTAGCTCAAATAAAGGCTCTTTGCTTTTGCATCAGACTCGGCTCCCTGGTTGTCTTTGGGGATTTTGAAGTCTGGGCATAACAATCTCAAAATATGCTTCTAGAAGAACCCAACTGAAGACAACTGTGACCCTTCTGAGTGGGCAGGAGGAAGGGGGTGCAGGGTGGGATGTTCCCACACAGCTTCTTTGGGGACGCTAAGTTTTGACCAATCTCCTCTGATGTCTAGGCTTCACCTGCAATTATGAGTTCCAACTGATTCCATTGCCTTTTCCTAAAAATCTTAAAGGCTGCTGATGTGGAAACACTATAAAAACAAACAAGAACCAAAGTGCACTTCCTAAGAAATGAATCCACACTTTTGTACTAGAAGCGCAAACTGTAATATTTGACCCATGAGTCTGAAATGCTCTCATATGCCTGAATTCCCCACTGAGTCCAGAGTCCCTCTCAAATGTCTTGAAATTCCCTAGAAAGAATGGGGATTCTCAGTCACCTTGGCCTCTGAGGCCATGCCTCTAGGCCAGCCTCTGGGACTGCAAAACCACACACTCCCCGCCCACTCACAACAATAGCAGTGTTGCAAATTTATCAAAAATCAGGAGAGGGTGGAAAACAAGAAATAGATTATATTGTAACAATGAGAACAGCCACTCTTTTTTTTTTTTTAACTGATTTCAGAAAGGAAGGGAGAGGGGTGGGTTGGGGGAGAGAGGGAGGGATGGAGGGAGGGAAGGAGGGAGGGAGAGAGAGAGAAACATCAATGATGACAGATAATTATTGATCAGTTGCCTCCTGCACACCCCCTATTGGGGATCAAGCCACCACCAGCTATGTACCCTGATGGGGAATCAAACCATGACCTCCTAGTTCATAGGTCTGTGCTCAGTCACAGACGCAAACAGGCAGGGCCAACCACTGTTCTTTCATAAAACATTAGCCATTGTCAAAATATTACCTGACTACCATATTTTCTAAACTGTTAAAACATTTTCTTTCCAACAGATTCCACTGTGGCCTGAGACTAAAGCCATCCCCAGAAGTACCGGTCTGCCTGTCACGCCTGCATCCATCTTCCTTTGGCCTGGGATCATCTCAAAGACCAAACTGCTTGTTGCCTAGACCTCCAAGTTTCACTGTCTCCCCAAAGTCATTGCAGGTGTTGTCTTCTCAAAGAATTCTGGTGCTACCTCATTACACATACTTAATTTATATGTAATGTTTATTGTTTAACTAAATAGATCAGTAACAGCCAAAGTAATGTGTGTTTTTTGTACTTGTCCATTCTCACTATGCCAAAGTTAATAAATGTGGTGAAAGTAGAGTGTTCAACACAATTTTCAATGACGAACAGGTGAATACTGTTTACTAGTTCTAAGTTTATTTCATCTGTATTAGAAGCAACATAACTATAATATCAAACTCAATGTTTCACAGAAATAGTTGTGTAAGAAGAGAGGACTTTCAAAGATTCTGATTCAAATTCAAATTGATATACAACAGAAATATTATCAAGAAGTTAGTAACAATTCTGACATGGTCAACCAATATGACAATAATTGTGAATGTGGTGTTTCATCAGCTGAATAAAAATTTTGAAATATTTCCCTAGGGTAATGGTGAGGTATTTAATAAAAAAAAGGCCAGGAAAATGTTTGTCATTATTCAAGTCCTGCTTTATTTATCTCAAATTTTATTTATTGCCTGAAAATATATCCTACTCCCAATTATACAATTAAAATTATTTTGTCAGAGCTGAGATACTCATTTCAATTAGTAGTGACTCTCCATCAATTGTTAAAAGTTTAATACTGACTTATTAAGGGAAGTTATACTGCTCTTGTTACTTTTATTTACTGAGTCAGACACACATGCACACACATGCATAGATAGACAGGTATGTTGTAAATAGGTAGGCAGGTAAGTGGATAGAAGTGGAGACAGTGGTATCTTCAACTGTGGTTCTCTTATAATGTATTTTCTTCAATATTTTCACTTTTAAAATATCGCCTTCTATGCTCTTCAATCCAAGATTCCTATTCCCTGCCTCTTAAATTTCAAAAATCATGACTAAAAAGGTCCTTTATGCCACCGAACTAGGCTTTCATTATTTCAAGAGTTTTTGTATAACTTTTCAGTGACATTTAGATCAGTCTCTAAAATTTGAGACCAGTGGGTGAAGGTTATAGTAACCTTCTAGAATGCCTCTGATCATCAATGTCCATTCATTCACCACATATGTATCAAATATTATGCTCAGGTTAACATAAATTAAAACAAACTGCAATGTACCATAAAATTAAATTTTATATTTCACTTGCCCATCTTTAGAGTAAATGTAGTGAAGTGTCCACATTTATATTACATATTAAACTATCTTATTAGGACTAAATAAACAGCCTAATTTCAAAATTGGTACAATTAATTTCAAAGCAGAGACTGGAATAATTGACTAAAATATTCTTCATCTGTAATGCTTTTCTATCTTGTCTTTGAATGATATTTTATACTTTTTTCCCCAAGATATTGTCTATATACTACCTGATTTAGCCTCACAACAAACAAACAAACCGGATAGGCTATGTCATTGCACCCTTTCATCAGGGAAGCAATGGACGTGGCCCTTGAGAACGGCAAACATGCTTGTTTCTAAGCCAGACGCTCACACTTTGATGATATCTCCCATCTCCTGCTTGGCCATTGGCAGAAGCTCTAATGAAAAAGTAGAGGCTAGGAAAGCGGTCACTCAATGATAGGCCTCGACCATCCACCCATTACCTCTCTATCAGATCAAGCACTCAGTCCACGCATTTCCCCAGTCGCTGCTATCGATTCTAAAACAAGCAAAAAAATGCCCCCTGTGCTTTTGTCCGAAATATGCAGTCCAGTGGTCTGTTTAGACATCCCCTAAAAAAGGCATTTGTCTTCTCAGCTCCCCGCCTTTCCACTTTTGCCCTAAATCCCATAATTTTCACTTACCTTCTATTTCATTTCCTCTCGATCCATCCATCTCCTCATTTCTGCCTTGGAGCACACCCAGGACATTTACTATTAAAAGAAAAAAAATTTTCAACGCTGTAGCTTCCAACCAGTTTAGATTTTATTTTTTCCTTCCACTGTATTTTCAAAAATTCACCTTTCCCCAATCTGTCTCTAGGTAAACTTTCGGCAATATATGTAAGTTCTTGGGGATCCGTAAAAATGGAAGGGTACCCCATGGAAAACACCTCTTCCTCCCAAGCCCCACGAGCAGCCCAGGTCCGATTCCCAGAGGCCATCTCTCCAACCACTGAGCCAGCTACGGAGACAGGCTAAACGTCTTTAACCAAATATGTTTCTAGCCTGCTTGGTTTTTCCCCAGTTGGTGAGCACAGTGCATGCGGCTGCGGGGAGGGAGGTTTCACCTGATATTTACATAACCTGGAGGCTATCAGTCCTGGGATAAGGCCTCGGCTGGTTGTTGTTGCTTCTTCTGCTTGCCTGTCTGTTTGGAGAGCTTCTCCTAGTCACCGCATGGGAGTGACATGATTTCTCACCTGTTCCTGAGCATTTAGGTGTCTCAAACATTTGAGACTTCGATGATCTCGCAATGGATAGTCTCCATATACGTCACTGCTCAGGTAAGTACATACAGTACATGAAAGACAAATGCCTACAAATCGCTCATTTAAAAAGAGAATTCAACCAGCCAAGGAAACAGAAACAGACTCCTAGATTCCACAGAACAGACTGGCAGGTGTCAGAGGGGAAGAGGGGTGGGGGGGGCCTGGCTGGAAAGGTGAAGGGATTAGGGGGAAAAGCAAAACCTCATAGACACAGATGACATTATGGTAATTGCCCGGGAAGGGGGTGGGGGGTTAGGAGATGGTAAAGAGGAGATAAGTGGTGACAGGTGACTTTGAGTGATGCACACAATACACTATCCTGACCGTACACCTGAAACGTATATAATTGTATTAACCAATGCCACCCAATAAGTGAAATAAACATGTTTAAAAAAAGAATTTTAAAATAACTTACCATCTTGCCCTAATCGATTTGGCTCAGTGGATAGAGCATTGGCCTGTGGACTGAAGGGTCCCAGGTTCGATTCTGGTCAAGAGCATGTACCTTGGTTGCGGGCACATCCCCAGTAGGGAGTGTGCAGGAGGCAGCTGATTGATGTTTCTCTCTCATTGATGTTTCTAACTCTCCATCCCTCGCCCTTCTTCTTTGTAAAAAATCAATAAAATATATATTTTTTAAAAACTTACCATCTTTTCTCCTCCTCCTCACCCACCTGTTTGCCTCCTTCCTGGTCACCTGCACCAACTCGAGCTGTCTTCTCCGTGAGCCCAAATCCACCCCCTCAGGAGCCATGGCCCAGCTGTCCTCCTGCAGGACGTGTCCCTGCTTCCTCCGTGGTTCAATGCCCTCCACAGGGAGTTCTCGGGACGCTTGGAACAAGACAGGAGTTTCAACCAACACAATCCAGTCGGCGATTCTAGTCCCGGGTTTCACACCGCAGATTCACCCTTTCCTGGATCATGGCTTGAAAACAGTGTCTTTGCGTTCACCAATGCAGATTCTGACTTGCATGGAAAATACTGCTTGGGATCTGTGGTGGGTTGAATCCTCGGATTCCAAGAGCTGTAGGTAAGTTTTGGGGAGGAAGTCAAAATGTATAGCGAATTTCCAGCTGTGCAAGGCCGGGCGCCCCTAGACCCCTACATTGTCCAAGATTTAAATGCATTTGTAGGGATACTTTCGTTCCCACCACATTTCTTAGAGGATGAACTATACCTTTGTGTTTGCTCTTAGTTGCTCTCAGCATAGACCTGTATGTTTAGTTGACTGAAGAAGTATCTCTTGCATGCATATATTATTAAACGAGTGAGTGAAAATGAGTGAATAAATGAGCAAATGACCGAAATCTAAGTTCTGCCGAGAACCACATTTAATTAGGTCTGAGAGGGCGACAGGATTCCTTCTGGACCTTTCTCTGTGTCTACTGGAGAATTTTTATCTTCAAGGCCTTTGTTGAGTGAATAGTCTTAGGGTGCTTCGCATCTCAAACCAACAGGGATAAAGTGCAGACCCTTTAAGTTCAGTGTTTTCCAGATCCCTTTGACATTCAAAAGAAGATACTGTTAGGAAAATGTGATTCCGCTCTCATTAATCCCCGTGTATTCATTGAGAACAATGAGTGGTTTGTGAGGGTCCTTTCTATGCATCTCTGCTTGAGGAAGTTTGTCTTCTTTGCAAGGCCTCTGTTGTTTTCTTTTCAATTCTATGGGGTCTGGAAAAAGAAAAAACAAAACCTGGGCTTCTCATAGAGCAAACTAGAGTTTCGTGAGAGATACACAATGGAGAGAGCTGCTATCGTGAGGCACTGCTAATAACCACTGTTGCTCTCCCATTGCATAAATAACGAAATTCAGGGTCTTCAGTAATAGAGCTCTGACGTTCTCATGAGGGCAAACAGTGGAAACCTTTTTCTTGTCTCTGAATCAGAAGATTGGGTCAATTGTGTAATTAATCATTAGTATTGAAAAAATTTTTTAAAAAATTTTAGACATTCTCAAATTTGATAGTTAAAAAAAAAACTGTAAAAGATTATGGGACATGGTGGTATGGGGGGGAAAGACGAGTAAGTTGAAACTTAACCATGAAGGACCTCATCCTAACGCTCCCTCCCTGTCACGTTGCCCAAGTCCGTTTTCTCTCTGTCCTCCACCTTCTCATTGAATAAATAACAATTTAGACTAGAAAATGTGAAGGCCCATTTAAGTCCTAATGATCTATTTAGAAGTGGGAGCTCTGGAGATAGAAAGCCTGCCTCCCAGACACAGTTCCATGAGTTCGTGCTAAGTGAGTCTTGGCAAGTTATTTAAGTCTCTGAGCCTCCATTGTCTTATTATTAGTATTTTACTTGGAACTAATGATGCCTAGTCAGGTAGACAAAGAAAGGGAAAAAAATTAATTCAATGTCACTCCATACAAATAATAATTACAATAGTAATTTTATTTCTTTCTTAATTATGAGTAGAGACGATTCTCTTTCTTATTGCACAGTGATGAGTGAGTGTGGTGTGGCACACACTGGTTTCCATCACCTAAACTCTATTTTTTTTTTTTTTTTTGCATAAGGTTCAAAGCTTTGGGAAACTCGCATTGAATAATAAGCTTTCAATACTCCTAAGAAAACAATAAATAAACAAACAAATAAATAAATGAATAAAATCTTTGTCTTTTAGAGAAAGGAAACATCTCTTAAAATAGAGGGCCAAATACTGCACAGGGATATTAGGAAAGGATCCAATACTAAAAAATGTTGAAGCATACCCAGACTCAATATATTCATAATAATAATAAGTAACATTTTACATTTGAGTCCCAGACACTTTTCTAAGGACTTTGCATGCATGAACTCAGTCATTTAATTTTATAGGTGAGATTAATTGAGAAATATTTTTAAATAATTTGCCCAAAGTCAGATTAGTGAGTAGTCATTATTTCAGATCACACAGTCAGATCACATAATCAGAGATTATGAATGTAAACTACCAAGCTCATAGAAGGTGTCTAATAAAAGAATGTAACGTAATAACAAGAATTTCTCCTGGCTCAGGTATCTTACAGAGTCCCAGAAATAAAATTTTGCATTGAAACCTTTTCATTACTCCTGTGCTCTGGAATATAATGTTAAAAAATGGAACGAGAAAGAGTCTGCATGAGATGGGTGGTCAGTATGCAGTAAAAGAAAGAACTGGGGGGAAATTATTTGAAATTCATGTGATTTTTATAAGTTGGGAGCCAGAATTATTAACAGCAGTGGTGGCATCAGGGTAAAAACAATAGTTAGCATTAATATATTAAAGATATTCCTGAATATCAAAAGCATAAAGAAAAATTTACTATCTAGTTAGTTTCTTTGTGTGTTTTTTTTCTTTGATTACTTGCATGTCTTAAAAAGATTCCTTAAAATAGAGGGGGTTATGGGAAAGAAATTCCTATTATTAAGTTTATGTGCCTGCCTTCTGCAAGAGCGATAGTATGTTGCTATTTTTTTTTTATTTCTTTATACATGTGTGAAGATTGACTCTGTCTTTTTTATGATTTATGTTGCTTGGTTATAAAATGCAACATTTCCATAATCAGTAACATTCGTCTCTATTCCAATTAGGAACCAAATGAAAAGTCTAAACCCATCAAACATTATCATTGCAATAATGCTACCAACTGGAAGCAATTGGAGATTTTGAGAAACAAACTTGACTAAAATGCTTCAGGCTTAAAAAGCTTTTAGAATCTAAGGGCAATTATACCACTGATTTTCACATCATAGGTTGGTCAAAGACTCAAATTGGGAAAGGTTGTGTTTCACAGAGAGTGATTTATTTGCTTTCCATATACAAAATGTTATTTTATTTAAAAAAATAACAGGCTTCTTTAAAATGGCTGGCTAAAGTTACTGTGAGCATGGCAATAGAATCAAAGGGCCGTAGGCACGCAGGACCAGAGATGAGAGAGGAATAATGTCCCCGCAAACCTTAAAAACCTTCGAGGCATTTGTTGTGACCAAATGTAGTTCATGAACTTAAAACAATTTACCAAAGCAGAGCAACCCAGAGTTTCCCTTACGTGTGTGTGTATTGTGTGTGTCTGCACGTGTGGCTGCATGTGAGCATGTGTGTGCATGTGTGCGCGCGTGTGCTCACGTTTTTTATAGGAGCTGCCATTCACAAATGCCCTTTTGTGTGATTATGTCACCAGATGGGATGTGGTCTTGTCAGAAACATCCTTGCGCATCAGGATTGTGTTTCTTGGGAAGAGAGAGAGATGTGCTATCCTCCGAGCCAGCGGTCGCCAGTCTCTCGGACCTCCCGGACCCAGACGGGCCAAGCCGCAGGCACTGCATTTGGGGACTCAGACGGTCACCCGCAGCCAGCACTTGAAACCTTGTCCCCCTGGACATAAGACCGTCATTACAGGTCCTTTGTTTTAAATCTGGTTTGTTCTTAACTAGGGAAGAGCATCCTTCTGCCTGAAGAGTTTAAAGTCCTTGGTTCCCAGGAAGGCACAGGAATGAGGAAACATTGTCACTTCCTGCAAATAAATAAAAGAGGAGGAAAGATAAGGCTTACATTTCTGGTAATATGCAATTAACAAGTAGTTTTCCTTACAACAAGCACCCACACGCTTAAAACAGGCAACCAAGACAAAAACAAATGGGGTATGTCTGATAGTTCTTTTAATTCTTGCATTTTAAAATAAAGTCCTTAAGCTGTGTATGTTTATAGGCGATGCGTAAGCAATGTAAATTGCATCATATGAAAATGTAATATATCTGTATCCGTTTGTCTGGATAAAGAAAGAGAGCAAGAGAGAAGAAGAAAATGAGACAAGAACGCAGAGAGGAAGAGAAAGGGAGAATGGGCAGCTTTTTATGGAGAGAGGATCTCGAGGGGCTGGGAGACACTTCATTTACTTCAATGCTCGCTGTCTCCTGGCAGCAGAGAGCTGAGAGGGGCCTTCCTACCGGCTTAGAGAAAAAAGGAAATCTCTTTAGCTCTTCTTTTCTGACCCCTTCAATTAAATCCCCGCCAACAACCTAGACTTACTCTCCAAGCAGCTCTACAGAATGCTGGGGGTTACATTGAACTATATTCAGAAATTGAGAATAATCATCCAGTTGTATATTCCCATATATAGAAGGAAATTATAAAAATGAAATCAACTCAATCCATAGTCTATATTTTAGAATCTAAAACAATGAAGCAAAAATAAATAAATAAATATAAGCGGATTTAAAAAAACCCACAATATTCAGGCAAAGTATTAAATTGGAATTAAAGCATTTGTAAAACGCCAATTAAAAGGTATGTGTTCAAATTGTGAAGATGAATATTCCTTTCATAGAGCATCATGAATGTTCAAGTTGTCCTAACCTTAAGAAAAATATAATTATATCTCCACCTAGTGGACATTTATGGCAAAGCGGGTGTAAGAGGTAAAAATCTAAGAAATTCCCACCATCTAATAAAAAAGCAGCAAACCAGGCTTGCCATAAAAATCTTGGAAATGAACCCCATATTGGTTAATGATGTCTTGAGGGGGCCTAAGTAATTCTAGGGTACTCTTGTTTTCTTTTCTTTTCTTCCTCTCGGACCGGATTGTTCTCATGCTAAATGTTAGAAAATGGCCCCTGCCCCTTGCTGGGCAGGGTGCCTTGCCTGAGCAGCGTTAGCCCAACTTCATACTTACACATCTACCGCGCATTACGGAGGGTCTTCTATAGAAACATGTGAATTTTAATTGGAATTTGGGATTGATTTCTTAGATTTGATGGATTGTTTGGATAGATATTTACTCTTAAATTCTTATTAAAAGAAAGTGGCAAGCTTGATGATTATCATTGAAAACCAAAGAGAATTCAGATAAAAAAGTAAAAGATATAAAGAGATCCTCAGATGGTATTGAGTATTTGCCTCTCCGCAATTATTTTCATGCTAATGGAGGAGAAGCTGGACACTTGGATAATTTAATTTCCTAAAGAGAACCCTAGTACTTTTTAAATCAGCACAGCTTTTTTTACTCTACTAGCAAAAGCAAATGAAAAATTTTATTTTGGCTTTCTCCCTTAAGTGTTCAAGGGAATGTTATAAATATTTAAAAGCTGTGATTTACGGCTATAAGACCTAGGAGCAGTGGACTGAGGTAATCTGCACCATGTAATATATTTAGCACAATAATGTTCATCTCTAAGATGGAGACCTGGGGTGGGGGCGGGGAGATGCGTTTTCTGAAAGCCAAAGGAATATGGCATTAAAATACTGTGATTTCTCATCTCAAATTTACATTAAAATAAATCCTTTGCTAGAAATCCAAGATCGTTGATAGATTTTTATTGTTAGGCCCAGACTACGGGTGACTAAAAAGAATCATACATTCATTTTTTAAAATAATATAAAAAAAATATATGGAAAAACTACTTCTCACTGTTTAGAATTAACCAGTGAGAAGTAGGAGAACCTATAGCAGTCAAGGATGGAAACTTTTAATTTATGGACTAAATATGTACATCATATCTAGAAAGCTATATTAATACTAGTAAAAACAGGTTCAATAAGAACATTAGAATTTTGGTTGCAAGTCAAAGGTAAAACAAAGAAACAGTAGAAAAATAAAATTCCATAATAGTCCATCAATTTTGCAGAGATTTATTTTGCTTGTGCTTTTATTGCATTTTTTAAATATTTCTCTTTTGTTTCGCTTTTAATTACTCAGAGATATGAAATATGACATTTTCCAATCCTTCCATTTAGAAATTTTGTGATATATTACCTGTTATTTCATAGGTCAGGTTTTTAAAACTACAATCTAAATTGATAGTTTCAAATACAATTTAGATAAAATTTCCTATCCAATTTTATTTATTCTTAGAAGATTAAAAGTTAACTTATAACTCTACTATTCACATCCTGTTTATTTTTTAATTATTTCTCACAACCTTTTACTGGCTTTATATTTGGAAAATATTTTGAATGACATTTTCATAATGTTAGCACATTTAATTTTCTGCTACCTAATTCTACCATTTTCAAAAATTGGCATTAAAAACCATTTATGATTTAACAATAATCTTTTAAAAATAACAAAAACATAAAAACGTTCATAAAGATGCCTCTTCTAAAACATTGTGATCAGCAAATTACCTGAAGATAAAAAAATTAAATTATGCATATTAGTATTTGGAATGATTTTTAGGTCTGTGTCACCATAACTAAGAAAGCTAGTTTAGTCATATGTATGTGTCCAACATTTAATAACAGCAATAAAACTCTTTTCTATGTGTCTTTACAAATGTTTTTGAAATTTTTTCTTAGGCCTTCTTCTCATTTATGAAACTAAACATAGATTCTGTGCCTGCTGTTGTCCTCCTGCTAAAGATTTAAATTTGAGAAATAATAGTTCCCTGTCTAGACAACCCTAAAATTGTTTTAGTTACTGATGTATGGATGAGTGATAAATGTCATCTCTTCTGCCTGCAGTGCATTTTGAATCGAGTCGCCTGACATTTCCCTACAGCTGACCTGTGTCTGCATTTCAGATTTACATGAGACACTTAAGGTTTACAACTATAAACCTTCCGATTTCATTGTTCGTGCTCTACATGCAGTACAATAAAACAATTAGATCCTCTCCCATGTTTCTTCGTCCTCACATGGATGTTTTTAATTAAACCAGCAGGGAAGATTGTAATCAAACGAAAGGCAATGGAATTTACTTCATCCCTTACCTAGTGAAACAATTATTAAATTCCCTAGCTTCATATTTCTCATACCGATAAAATTAAATCTGCAGCTCGGCTGGGCAGGTTGGGAGAAAGCAGTCCCAAGTTATCACAGCCTATAGGTCTTCAGAACAATAATGCAAAATATATAACTCTGTGGGCTGCAAAATTGTTAGCCTTTCGTGCAGATATCATATCAGTTTTCCTCATTTTCACTTTATTGGGAAGTGGTCCTATATTTTACACATAATAACAGAACAGTGGCCCTTAGAAATGTGGTTATAAGGCTTAATTAGGTTATTTCTGAACAATGTTCTTGTAGGATAATGGCTTACCTTGAGTTGACCCACGATTCTACTGAAAGAGTGTTCCTTGCTTATGTTATGTTATAAACATGAAATCACCAGGAACATGAATACGAAGAAGTGTTTTTCAGACCGCATGTCTGTGGGTCTTTGTCAGACATCTCATTACCCTGATACGCTGTGACATGTGACATTTCCACTTTTCACCTTTTACACCATCTACGATGCTCGGACAAGTTTAAAAGTTTATGTAAAAAACATTCACCTCCATTTTAAACACATGGAGAAAACAATTTACATAATTCCTAGCCAATAATGAAACAAAGAAGTTGAGCAGCTATAGCAGCAGTAACTTCGTAGCCTGAACAATGATCCCTGACAGCCCCCCTCTGAGGCAGGTTTGCACCCGCCTTCTAACAGGCCAGGCCCAGGAAAGATGTGCTTCCCATGTACACACTTTGCTACCAGCCCTTACATCAAACAGGTCCACATTTGTCACCATCACTTGACTGTGAGATTAAGAGCAGAAAACACAGCATTTGTCTCCATCAGCTCCTTGACTCATTAGGCGCTCAATGGATGTGCTATGAATTAATTAATATGATGAGAATGAATAAATATGGTCAGAGTTGAAATGCTGGTATTATGTTACCGCCTCCAGAGTTCACCCTCTTTAACAGAGAAATATCGAAAACACTTGGGAACCTTCTGCAGGATCCAACCAGGAAACCCCCGGAAAGTCGGGTGTGAAGTTGGGCCACAGGTGAAAACACAAAGACTGGAAAGAGAAGGAAGAGAAGCTCAGTAAGGAGTATGTCTGGATGAGCTGTAAGAAGAAGAAAAATAAAGCCATTGAGATCTACATAGTTTTACAATATTTTAGTGATGAATTTGGAGCTTTAGGTTACATTTCTTGAAGGGACTTTGTGGGAATGAGACTGCAAGCCTAACTTCAGGACTCTCCTTTATGATTTATTTTGTCTGGATTCAACAATAAAGCCATGTTCTGCGAGGAATGCAGACTCTAATTTCAAAAGTGATTTATATGGGCAGATGCAGGCGACTTAGCTGAAACTGGTGTTTGGACAGGGATCCAGGAAATGGAGTGATAGCTGTGGTGAATGTGACTATCGTCAATGCAAATTCTGCAAACAATATAATTAGTAGAACGATAATGATTTTTGAAAGCAATTTACACAGATAAATTATGCTATCATGCACTGTTTTGGACATGGATATGGATATAGGAAATCAGGAATAGAGAACAGGAAAAATAAAAGGAAATTCTCTCAGAAAAAAGAAATAAAGATTATTCCCCAAAGGGGAATATAACGAGTGAAATAAAACAAAATGTAGGTGAACCCATTCTTACTCTTAAAAGGATTATTATTATCTTCATTAATGTCCTTGGTTATTAGTTTTCATCAATCTCTTATTTATTCTCAATTAGTTAACATAAATGGAAAGAAAAGTGAATTTCTTTAACTTACAACCAGAATTAATCATTTATAAATTAGAAGGTAGATTTAATAAATTTACCCAGAACATTTTAATATTTGTCAATATATAAATGGGCATTAAAAAGTATTAGAGGCCTGACCGGTTTGGCTCAGTGGATAGAGCGTCAGCCTGAGAACTGAAAGGTCCCAGGTTCCATTCCAGTCAAGGGCATGTACCTTGGTTGTGGGCACATCCCCAGGAGGGGGTGTGCAGGAGGCAGCTGATCGATGTTTCTCTCTCCCATCGATGTTTCTCGCTCTCTATCCCTCTCCCCTCCTCTCTGTAAAAAAAAATCAATAAAAAATATTTTTTAAAGAAGTATTAGAGGCTGAGGAGAGGTATAAGTAGTGTTAATCCTCAAAAAAGAAAGTTAAGCTTCTTTTACAGGGTAGGGCAAAAGTAAGTTTACAGTTGTGAGTACGTGAAACACAGAATTAATTCTTGTATTATTATTTACTAATTGTTGTATATTTTCCATACGAACAACTGTAAGCCTACTTTTGTCCCACCCTGTATTCATCAGATTGTCAGAGGTCTCTCTCTCTCTCTCTCTCTCTCTCTCTCTCTCATTTCCCCTCACTTCTCTTTTAGCAATCCTCTTTTTTTTTCTTACATAAAGTCCCATATCAACACCTTCTTTCCTGGTTTGATTTCTGCATGTTAATGTGCTCAGCTAATATTTGTCACAGCCTTACCTACTACCTTGAAACTTACCTTGGACACCATGTGCCTTGAAACAGTGACCATGGATCTGATGAAGTGACACATGGGATGCAGGTAAGTTCTGTGGTAATTTGTTTGAATATTGAATTAATTGACAGAAATTTTAGACAAGGTCAGCAGTGAATTTCTAATTTTTAAATTCCTTAAGTAGCATCAGGTAGGAAACTCACATATTATTTAGGTACTGAAATTAAACACCTGCCAACACAGCACTATGTAAATTCAGGTAGGCCATGATTCAAAATCACCTGGAAAAATGGAGATATTAATAGTTCTGAATTCACACAAGGGTTTGAGAGTCAAATGGAAAAAAAAAATACACATCAAGTACTTTGTACCGTATGTGGGAAATAGAAGCCATGAAATAAATATTACCTGCTATTGTTGTTGTTATTTATCCCAAGTAATCATTAAAAAAATTCATATCCTGTAGGTTTAATGGCTCGATTTAACATATTCTGCATTCAAAAATACAGAATATGAAATAACGCAATTTAAAATGACATCATCTTTAAAGTATCTTCAAACTTTATAGTGTAATGACTCTGTGATTCATACAACTATGAATTAAACTTTTGAATAAGCATCCAGTCTAATACAGTCCTAAATACAGTATCATTATTGTATTTTTTGTAGATTTGTATTTAATTTTAGAGTATGATTCCATTTTATTAAGTGTCTTGTATATTTTTAATAGCAAACTGGTGGAACTCAAAAGCAGTGAGAGTCAGTGTCAGTTTCCTTACTTTGACTGAACTAGCCAATGGAATATGCATGGGGGTGACCGTTTTATTGATGTTGAGAAAGAGAAACTAAAATCACCACGGAAGCGAATGGAGGTTGAGGACGTCCCCATCACCCCAGACAGCATGATTGTTAAAGATCATTTATTTGGGGATGTGCTGGCTATCGATCCCATTGACATCAGTCACGATGCCTTCATTTCCTGCTGCCCTGACCGCATGCTTCTGCCACGAACCACAACAATTTGATGATTATAATGCTTTTGCTCTTTCAAATCTCAGATTTTTTTTTCTTAAATCGCCAAAGGCAGTCATGCCAGACAGGCTGTCTGATTACTTGGTTTAAAAATCAAACTAAACTCTTAAGTCCAGTTATCATCTTTTTGACAGATTTTTGAAACAGACCACCAGAGCTACGCTGCAAACTGCCGGGGGGGAAAAAGTTCTTTCAATTCCATGGCTTCCCCAAGGCCTGGTTACCATTTGGTGTTCTTAACCTACGTTCTGAATTTTCACTCAAGCAGTCTGAGCTTCGAGATTGTCAAGCTCTTCTGTTAGGAAGAAAAGCTTGTCTACAGAAGAGCCAGGCAAACATGGCTCAACCCCAATCATGTTCGTTCACTCATTCCCATCCCGTCCATGAACGTACGCCATCTCTGCACACGACTGTCACTGAACCCAGAGTGATCAATTTCTGCAGAGGTCTCGGTGCCATGAGTACAGATGAACGAGGGCTGGGGTTGAATTTTATGTCAAATTGAAATACCTTGTTTTCAATGAATATGTATAATTGCAAAATATTCTTACAGGTTGTGTTAATAAGTGGTAGTCGTTTTCTAAACAGAGGAATGTTTTAGAATACATTTTTTTTTCTTAAGAAAATGAATGACAACAGTGATTTTGTTTTACACATTCTTGACATATTTCATTTTCAGGGCATTATTTGTAGTTACTTATATTCCCTGCATGATGAAAACTTCATGGAACTACCAATTGTGAATGGCTGCAGAAGTCCAAGTAATTTATAAATTAAGAAGAGTCTTGATATAAATGAAAGAAACGGGCCAAGATCCCATGGGTGTGGCTACATTTGCTTAAAGATGAGTAAGTAAGTTTTTTAAAAAAAGTAAAACAGCAAATCAGGTAGGTTTTTAGAAGCACATGTCAGAGAATATATAGAACAATCTGCCCATTTTGCAGATATGAGGAAAGTGTACCCAAAGAGGGTAATTAACTCACTCACAGTCATATCTTTAGCATCAAAGTCACAAAAGGTGAAGGGGTTAAAAGTACAACGTGGTAGTTACAGATGTCAGCTAGCGCACAGGGAATACAGTCAATGATATTGCAATAACCATGTAGGGGGCCAGGCGGGTGCTTGAAGCAGTGGGGGCACACTCTTCAAGTACATAATTATCTATCCGCTGTGCTGTGCATCTGAAACTAGCACGGAGGAAATATTGAATGTAAACAGCAATTTTAAAAAATAAGAGCCACAGCGATCTTGATGCCCAGTTCTGTATGGCTTGCCACGCACTCATGCTCTGAGCTTTGGTGCCGATGAATAATTTGTGAATTCCAATTTTGTCCACAAACACTGACATATGCACAAGTCACGCTTTTCTAAGACTCTCCCTATATTTTGAAATTTCTTGCCAAAAATAGAAAGGCAATGTAAAACAGATCTTTAATCTGAAAATTTCTTTCTCTGAGATAGAAAGATTACTGTAGAAACAAATTAATGTGCAAGTATGCTTTTCTTTTGTTTTAAGAAAATTGGGTGATAAACGAGGAATGGAAAATGTCTTGTACTTTCAGAATGAGAAGTTGGACTTTGATAGACATGACTTGCCTCCTTACCGCAAATCCACACTAGGCTGCTGGTAGCTTCATAATGTAACATTTTTAATATATTTGCATATGTGAATGCATGCATAGTGGGACACCTACAAAAATGTGGCAAAGAGAGAGAAAAAGATTGGTCACAGAAAGTTTCATCTTTGTTCTGTGTGTAATTCATTCCTCATAGCGTTTCTTTGTTAATTCCTAGTTTCAAAGTTGTTTTTTTTTTTTTTTTTTAAGATTGTGAACTCAATACCTTAATTGTCCTCTTTCCCTCTTAGTGTTTAGACATCTCTTTAAAAATCCACAACTTCACACTGTGGCCCCTGGCAATCAATGCAGTAATAGGAAAAACAAATTATCCGGTGCTCTGTGGTTACACATTAATATTCCCTGTCATTTATTCAAGTGCATGGATGATGTACTGTGTGGAGTATCTGATAGTCAATGATAGTCTGACTAGTCTAATGAAAATGAGTCAGTCCAAATAAACATTATGGAACATATAGTAATTTTAAATGCAAATTGAATAAGAAGATTGCTTTTATACCATTTGCTAAGGTATATATTATTATTTTCAATTTTTTAAAAAAAGCGTTTGCTATATTGTGATGGTTTAGTGTGAATTAGTTACAGTACTAGCCCTTTTATAAAATTCTCCAGAATCTCCTTGACTAGTTTTGGTCATTCTGTCAGAAAATGAATGGCAAAGACAGAGCAGAGGAAGAGCATTTTCTTGACATTTTATTCCATGTCCTGCAGGCTAATTTGAAATTTTCAAAGTCCAACATTTCCTGTCTGCCGTATGCTCATAGAAATATGGCCTATATAGCATATATCCTAATTCCAGAAATTTGGGAGTAAAATTAATTTTCTTTCATTGGTCTTTCTTAAAATATAGCAATACAATACAGTGATAACATAGTGTCGTGCATGTTTTAAACTTACAACAAAATTCAGTTTTTATCAGTTTCTCCTCATTTGTCAGGATCTCGCTGGACAGATTATTGAACAATGTCATGGCATTATTAACTCACTTAATTGTGTTTGCTGCATAAAACCAATATCCGAAATACCCAGGAACTCCAGCTTGGGAAAAATGCACTGGTTTCAAAGAGCGTCACTGTATAAAATGTGCTTTCTCCTCCATAGTTGCTCTCAGCCTGTTCTTTCTCTCTTCCTCTCTCTTTAGATCAGCAACAGGGGTATGGCTACAGTTTCAAACAGCAACTGTTTGAAAAAGTCAACTATCTTTCATTATACCTGGGCAGTGTCTGTAACTCCTGATTATCTAAACCCCTAACCTTTTGAGACAAACGTGTCTCCTGCTCATGACCATGTGGCAGATGATGTAATTCTCCCCACTCTTCTCTCCTCCTTCATTCCAACAGGGCCTGAGAACCAGGGCCTCAGCAGCTCTGCTCCCTGGCGAGGCTACGGCAGAGGCGGCAACCTGCTCCATGGCGTGCGTTCCTGCAGCCGTTCTCATTTATTTCCCTTGAAAAGACAAAATGCACTCTCGAAGCTGTGCAAAATACGAAGCCTAAAAACAAGCAGAAGCTGACCTGCTTTGAAAAATGCAAAGCAAAAGCAAACAGTGGAAATTCTCTGTAGCCGGAAAGTGGGGAAGGAGTAGCTAAGTGGGGGCAGAGGACCTTTCCATCCTTTAGAAAAAGAGCGGGGATGAGGTGGGACTGTTTTGTTCATGTTCAGGCAGTGGCCAGGGCGGCAAGACAGACAATAGGGAATTCCCGACACATGGCACTGTGCTTGAGGGGATTATTGACAGCCACGGTGGGCACACAGCTCTAGAGAAAGCAGCAATATGGCTGCCAGGCAGTGTTTTTGAACATGCGCAACAAAAAGCGAAAATTTGCGAGGTTCGCTAAAAGAACTTGTATAAATCTGTATTTGTCATGGGAGTTTGTGGAATTAATAGCAGAGGTGTTTTTTTTTGTCCATAGATTGGATGCGGGTAGCTGAGGATGGAACAGCTAGCTGAGATGGTGGGTCATACATTGAGCAGGGACAAACACTTTTCACTTATTTAGATACCAAAATTATGGTCTTGGTTCCTTAGACGGCCCCTAGGATACTCATAGGAGGCTGCCAGTATAATGGTTGGCTTCTTCCACCTGCGCAGGGAGACCGTGTGTCCTTCCCAGGTTCTGTCCAGAAACATGACTTGCATTCAGTTCACTTCACGTTAAGCTCCTCTCATTGGCTCATAAGCTTGAGATGATGGTCGGTTCCTCAAGGTCAGCCTTCTCGACATCAGCCAAAAGGCTTATGTATACTCACACATGGTTTGGGACCATAAAACATTTGTAATAGAAAGTGGAAAAATGTGTCCTGACTGGTTTGGCTCAGTGGATAGAGCGTCGGCCTACAGACTGAAGGGTCGATTCTGTCCCTCTCTCTTCCTCTCTGTAAAAAATCAATAAAACATATTTTTTTTAAAAAAAGAAAGAAAATGGAAAAGTGGAATAGGAATCCCGCCCCCAAGAACATCAATTTTGACCATCACCCATGGGCAAGATGCCTTTGTGGCAGTCCAGGAGTCAAGTGGCGAAGTTCCAAGAAAACCACTGAAGCAAAATATCTCAGATTGGACTAACTGATAAGATTAAAAGGAACAATTTTGCTTTACCTATGTTACTTCCTCCCCCCTCCCCCCAAGACAGCAGAAACTAATGCCAAGAGAGGTCTCCCAGCAGAGAAGAGTGCAGCATCTGATTGTTTTCCTGGTGAATTCTGCCAAACATTTAAAGGTGCATTAATGCCAAGCATTCCAAAAGTCTTCCAAAAAGTTGAATAAGAGGGAACAATAGTAAACTCATTTTATGAGACCAGCATTTTTCTTATAGCAAAGCCAGACAAGGATACCACAAGAAGAAAAAATAGAAGCCAATATCGCTGATGAACATAAATGCAAAAATCCTCAACAAAATACTAGCAAACAAAATATAATAGCACATTAAAATGATCATACACAATGATGAAGTGGGATTTATCAAATGATTCATTCTTGGAATGCAAGAACTGTTCAACATACCAATGTGAGACACCAACATTAATAAAATGAGGAATAAATCATATGTCATCTCAATAGATGCAGAAAATGCATTTGACAAAATTCAACATCCTTTCCTGTTAAAAACTCTCACCAAATTAAGTACAGGAGGAATATATTCTCAATACTATAAAGACAATATTTAACAAGCCCATAGCTAAGATCAGAAAAAAGACAAAGATACCCACTCTTGCCACTTCTATTCAACATTGTACTGGAAGACCTAATTCAATCTAAGAAAAAGAAGTAAAGGTATCTAAATTAGAAAGAAAGAAGTAAAATTGTCTCTGTTTGCGTATGACATGAATTTATAGAAAACCCAAAAGATTCTACCAGAAAACATTTTTGAAACTAATAAATAAATTCAGGAAAGTTACAGGACACAACTATATTGCAAAGCTCTAGTAATCAAAACAGTGTGCTACTAGCATAACAACAAACACACAACTAATAGGACAGACTGGAGAGTTCAGATATAAACCCATATATATAGTTAACTAAGTTTTGACAAGGCCACTAAGAATACAATAGGAAAGGAAAGTCTCTTCAAATGGTATTGAAAACTGGATACACACATGCAAACAAATAAAACTGGAGCCTTATCTGATTCACTCACAAAAATTAACTTGAAATGGATTAAAACTTAAATGTAAGACCTGAACCATAAAATCCCTAGAAGAAATCATAGGGAAGATGCTCCTTGACACTGGTCTTGGCGGTAAGTACAGGCAACAAAATGAAAAATGAATAAGTGGATCTACATCAAACAAGAAGTTGCACAGCAAAGGAAATAATCAACAAAATGAAAAGGCAACTTATTGTATAGAAGAAAAATATCTGCAAATCACATATCTGATAAGACATTTATATCCAAAATGTATTAGGAACTTAACAGCAACACAAAACAACAACAAAACACAAATCCTAGTTAAAAATGGCCAAAGAATCTGAATAGACATCTAATCTAATAAAAAAGAAACATGCAAATTGGTGTCACTCCGCTATACCTAAGCCATGCCCACCAGCCAATCAGAGTGACTATATGCAAATTAACCCAGCCAAGATGGTGGCTGGCAGCCACGGAGCTGGAGCAAGCAGGAGGCTTGGTTGCCCCGACGATGGAAGCCAAGCTTCCTGCCTGCCCTGGCTGGCTGTGGCCTCTGCTCAAGGCAACAAAGTTTCAATTACAGAAGGTAAATAAACTCCAGATACCTGCTTCCAGCAAGCCTCACTGGGAGCTTGGGTCTCTGGGGGCCTTGGCCAGCCTGCAAACAGCCATCAGCCCCTCACCCAGGCTGGCCAGGCACCCTAGCAGGACCCCCACCCTGATCCGAGACACCCTTCAGGGCAAACCAGCTGGCCCTCATCCATGAACCAGGCCTCTATCCTATATAATAAAAGGGTAATATGCAAATTGATCCTAACAGCAGAACCACTGGTAATGACTGGTCACTATGATCACTATGATACACACAGACGCTCAATGCAGGAGCTGCCCCTGGTGGTCAGTGCGTTCCCACAGGGGGAGCTCTGCTCAGCCACAAGCCAGGCTGCCAGCTGCCAGCACAGCAGTGGTGGCAGGGGTCTCTCCCACCTCCTCAGCAAAGCTAAGGATGTCCAACTGCAGCTTAGGCCTGCTCCCCACTGGCAAGTGGACATCCCCCAAGGGCCCCCAGGCTGCCAGAGGGATATCTGACTGCCAGCTTAGGCCCGATCCCCCCGGGGAGCAGGCCTTAAGCCAGAAGATGAACATCTCCCGAGGGGTCCCATATTGTTAGAGGGCACAGGCTGGGCTGAGGGACCTCCCCCACACCCCCTGAGTGCACAAATTTTTGTGCACTGGGCCTATATATATATAGAGAGAGAGAGAGCGAGCGCGCGCGAGAGAGAGAATTATATCTATATATATTGCATTTTATTATTGCATATAATATTGCATATTATTCATCCATGAAAAAGAAGGAAATCCTGTCATTTGCAAAAACATGGATGAACCTAAAAGATATCATGCTAACTGAAATTAGCCAGATAGAGAAAGACAAAAACTGTGTGATCGCATGTATATATGGAACCTATAAAAAAAGTAGAACTCATAGAAAGAGAGTACAAGGGTGGTTACCAGGAGCTGGGGGTCAGTGGGTGGGGAAGTGTAGGAGATGGCAGATGCTAGTCAAAGGGTCCAAGCCTTCAGTTACCAAATGAATACGCCCTGGGGATCCGGACACCACACGGTGACTGACTCTAGTTAATGGCAGTGTGCTGTACATATACTTGACATTTGCTGAGAGTAGACATTAAGCCACACACAGAAAGGTAAGTATGTGAGGTGATAGATGTGCTACATAACCCGATTGTGGTCATTTCACAAAGGATAGATAAGAAACATTTTCACATTATGAATTTTAAGTACGTGCAATTTTGTCAATTATGCCTTAATAAAGCTAAAAAAGAAAACTATCCGATTAGCATTCCCATGTAAAGCATTTGGGGAAAAGAGGGGAGGGATAAAGCCACGGGCGAGCACAGAAGACTAGCAGTTCTTGGACACAGTGCTTCAGAGTCCAGGAAAAATGGTCTTTATAGATACTTTTGAAAAGCAAAGGTTGGGGTGTTCAGTCACAAATAAAAGCCTTTTAGCTAGTTGATGTACTGTGACTATCTTACATAACAGGCAGAAACAATTAAAATATTATGTACTGAAATACGCCTTAGTTAGCCTATTAGTCACACACTGACTCTAAACATTTTCATCATACACACCCTGCCAACAGAATAACACAAAAATTATTGTAACATTCAAATTAGATTCCCATTTCTTCTCATTGATTTTGTTTCCACCCACAAATTTTAGTTAAGCTCTCAATAAGTCAATGAATATTCCTCGTACATTTACTCCTCTAAGGAAATGCAGCTCCTAAGGGGAAATTTTTTGTTGGCTTGGATTTTGTTTTTATCTTATTTTGTTTTCAGCAAAGGTTGGGAACATCTGTGAGTTATATTTAGGAAGTTAGACACCTTTTTTTGCAAGCTAATATTAAAAACAACATTTACACGTTCAAGGTTCCAGGAAGACTCTTCCTAACTCAGAAACACATGGCATGTTAGAGCGTTCGAGGATTAAATGACTGACTTAAAATGCTCTTTATTTGTTTCTCAAAGAGTATTCTAAAAGTTCCAAATATTTATTACATTTCTTTGGTTAGTGCTCACCATGATGTTCTTCAAGACATGTTTTAATAAGGTCTAATGACTGTAAATGGACACAAATCTTTGCAATTGAAGACCAGAACCAAATACAGTAACGCTCACACATTAAGATTGGAGACCAAGCTAACTCTTCTATTTCTCATGCTTGCATTGTTGCCATACTTAATTGTTTTCATTGATATGCCCATTACTTTACTGAACTGCTTCAGAAGACACAGTAACACTATTCTGGAGTTGATATATATCTCAAGTCCCCAAATAAATATTTTATGAAGTAGGATTGAAAATAATTTTCTAATTTGTAATTTTTCATTGTCTGTAATTTTCTTATTAGGCAGTACTACTCATTTGCTTTCCTTCTCTTTGTGAAGGTCTGTTCACTTTCCATCCCCACCCCAACCCACCTTCTTTCTCTTTCGTAAAATGATCATGATTACCATTTATAAACCAACAAAACTGAATTCATTTCCAAATATCAACCTGTTACTATATTCTATTCCGTTAAGTTCTCGTGCCTTTTTCTGTGCTAGGATCAATTGGCATACTCTGCATTTTGATTGAAATAAAATTTAACTCTACCTTTCATCCTATTTTATCATTCCCTCTAGTTACTTATTACTCTCTAGTTTAAATTAGGGGTTTTAAATTTATTTTCAAAATGTTGATCACATAAAATTTATTCAAAATTATGGGGGTGTATGGTCATGTTTAGGTTATTATGGGTCCATTGATTTCATGGGGTTTTCAGAATTTTTAGTTGGTTAATCTTTTACGAATATCTTAAATAACAGGGGCAATTAGAAAATTATAAACTAAAATGTCCCTTTATTAGCCATCTGATAACACACTGAATCTAACAATTTTATCATATACGTGTACTCAAAACTCCCACAAATGATTAAGCTAACATGCAAATTAGCTTCATGTTTCTTTTGGTTGATATTTTTGTTTTAAAAAGTTGAAAATCACAGGTTAATACTCAATGCAACAAGTATTACTAAGAATGATACTGAACTCATAAGAAATAATTGAGAATATGAATAGTGAGGATGACAGTGAACAGAAGGAAACAAATGTTTCTCTACTTGATTTTGCTGAAAACTTTTTAACGATTTATACACCACCATATAAGCTTTTTTTGGTCCACATATAAACTATTAATGGTTGCCACATTTTTAAAAAATACGACAATCTCATGGAGAATGTTATTTTTTCCATTAGAACTCAAGCCATTAAATCCATTATCCATTTTTGTTTCCTTGTCAACGCAATCTGTCTCTTTGCTTTGCCCCTATTAACGCCATATTGAAAAATTGAATCTATCCCTTAAGTTAGTCTCTAATCTCTTTTATTATTTGAAAGAGAGTTTAGTGCTTGGAAACTTGCTCAGGGAAATAGAAATCCCTTCCTAAAATTTTCCACAGCACAAACATCAGTATCGTAAGGGGATACACCAGCGGGCCACTGGCGTGCTTTTGAAGAATTGTTGAGCGAAATGACTGAGGTCAATGCCAGGCCTCTCAAAGGCTCAGCTAATTCATGTGTTACAGTCGATGCTGAGCCCTTAGACTAAAAGAAAAAGCCATTGCTGTCTGAGACCCACTGCATGCACAATTATGGTATCTGGGAGGTTGTTCGTTTGGTCTATCCACTTTCTGGACCTGAAGAGAAAAAGCTTAATAAACTCAATTCAAGTTCCAGATACCTTAAAACACATTTCCTTTTTAGTCCAAGGCAGATTCTGTCTTCCAATATTAGATCATTTTATTTATTGCTTGACAACATTACTGATCATCATTATACATAATTTTTATATGTTGGATAAACTAGAATACTTTGAGTGCTTAATATTGAACATGTATTGCGGATGAGGTAATCGAAATAACAAGCGAAGTTGTTGCCCCAGCTGTGTGGGAAGACTGAGGAGCAAATTTCAAACACCTCAGCCGCCCTGAGTTCTGTTCTGTCTCCTGAGCTCAACTCTGAAAGCACATGTGTCTGTTTCAGATTCCTCTCCCCACACCACTGCCTACAGAGTTAGACTGTCCCCAAGGAAGGAGTTGAGGAGATTGTAGGACTCACATCATTTTCCCCCTAAGGAATCACAACCCTGCACTTTCTGCTCTAAAACCAGTAGTTTCATTTATTTTGTCCAGTTTTCTGTCTTACTGTGGGAGAGTAAGTCCATTTTCTCAGAATCCCTCATGACAAGATGTGGCCACCCCTTCATTCATTTAAGAAGTACAGCAGGTCCTGGAATAATATTGTTCCATTAAAATGTTGATGAGATGCCTAGGAATTTATTTGTATCCATTAGCCTTTTGGTGAAATTGGTTTTGTTATACATCATTTTACTTAAATTTGCAGAATCTTTCAGCAACGTTAGTGAGGACTTTCTGTATAAACTTTCTAACTGCATATAGCTCACATACACAAAGGTGCACAAACCATAAATACAAAGACTAATTTTCATAAAAGAAATGCATCAGTCATAGCATCCAGATAAAATATATCAGCGCCAAGCTCTGCCTGCACTTCTCCAACCACTGTAACCACTACATGTCCTGGAACACCACTGGTGACTTGTGCTTGTTTTCATTTTATTTATTTGTTTGTTTGCTTATTTATATATTTACTAGGGGCCCGGTGCACAAAAATTTGTGCACTCAGAGGTGGGGGGGGCGTCCTTTAGACCAGCCTATGCCCTCTCACAGCCAGGGATGGCTTCTTGGTCACTGGACAGCCCGGGGCGCTCCAGGGCTCAGGGTATGGTAGGCTTCCCCCCATCGCCGCCGACAGCTCAAAGAGCCTGGGCTCCAGCTCCGGGCCCCCACAGGGCCGTGGATGGGGAACCCATCCAGAGGCTCCACGGGGAGCAAGACGCTCACCTGGGAACCGCCCCCATAGTCTGGCCCCAGCAGCTCGAAGAACTCCAGGATCTCCGGGACCTTGTCCAGATTGCATAGGCTCACACCACACCCTGATGGGCTGCCCCGCCCCCACCGCTGCTCGCTCTGTGGCTGCTGGCCTCCATCTTGACTGGGTTAATTTGCATACAGCTGCTCTGATTGGCTGGTGGGCATGGCTTGGCAGGTGGGCGTGGCTTAGGCATCTCAGAGAGATGGTTAATTTCCATATTACTCTTTTATTAGAGTAGATATTGATTTCAGAGAGGAAGGAAGAGGAAAGAGAGAGAGAAACATTAATGATGAGAGAGGATCATTGATCGACTGCTTCCTGCATGTTCCCTACTGGAGATCAAACCTGCAAACCAGGCATATGCCCTTGACCAGAATCAAACCTGGGACCCTTCAGTCCACAGGCTGGTGCTCTATCACTGAGCAAAACTAGCTAGGACTGTACTTGTTTTTAAACTGACATGTGGTACATGCTCTTTTATGCCTGAGTTCTTTTGCCCAGCATATTTTTGTGATTAACTGTGATGCTGCATGTGGCTCATTCACCTTTTTGTTGCAGGATATTTTACTCTGTTCTATTGTGTATCTACATCAAAGCTGGGCAGTCTGTGCTTTGGAGGTCTCATAAAGGTCCCCGTGCCACTATAACCATTCCTCAGAGGCTTGTTTCCACAGCATCTGTACTCATGGTGTTAGGAATGGACCTAGAAATTAAATTGTTGGGTCACAAGATATATATTTATTTAACACAACTATATACTGGAAAATAATTTCACCGAGTTAATTGTTTATAAGTTCATTAGCAGTGTACACTATTTCCTCAAAAATACCCTCAAAATTTGATCCACACCTTCAGACACACCAAGTAATTTCCATCTGTTTCATTGAACTACCTGGGTTGGTGTGCATGAGTACTGCAGGGTGGTTTTAAATTCCTTTTCCTGATGACTGCTCAAGTTGACACCTTCCCATGTTTCCTGGCCAAGTTGGTATCCCCTTCTGTGAGATCTTGTGTAAGTCTTTTGCACATTTCATATTGGCTTGCTTCCTGGTTTTGAAAATTGATTTGTTGGAATTCCGTATATATCCTTCTTTGAATCATTTGGTAGGTATATGAATGGCAGATATCCCATCCTATAACTTGTCCCCCCTCCCCACCCCCCACACACACTATTCTGTTGTTCTTTTGATGAAAATATTTTTTTTCTTTTAATTCAGTGCAAGTTGCTCTTTTTCTCTTACTGGCTGAATTTTATATTTTTTTATTTTTAAAACTTTGCTTAAACTAAATCATTATAGTCACTCTCATTTTATTTTCCTGAAAAAGTTCTGTTGCTTTACCTTGAACATTCTGATTTGAGTTTTCATGCTGGTGAAGTCAGACTCTCAATTCATGTTGTTTACATGAATATCTAATTACACAACACTTTCTCACCATTCTGAATGCTACCTTATATAAGATATATGTGTTAGTCTGTTTCTAGACTCTATTCTGTCCATTGTTTTTTCTATCTTTTCAGCCATCTCTGTACTCTTAATTTTTTGATCTTTAAAGTGGGTTGGTATTATGGTGGTAGTCTGCTCCTCAAAAGTAAGAAGCTTAGTTGTACCAAATCCAAGCAAATAAGACTTCAAGGCAACAAGCATTGCTAGAGGTAAACCAGGTATTTTCCAGAGATGAAAGGTTGGCAGCTGAGAAAGGCATTTGGCAGAGAAAGGTCTCCCGTTTTGTGCTTTAAGTTTGTCTTGCTTGTTCTTGATCTTTTGCATTCTTGAGAGCTTGTCTGGAGGTTTGAGCAGGGGAGTATAGCTACTCATATGCCCTTGACCCTTGACTGAACACCAGTCCTCTCCTCTGGGGGGAAGGTCCTCTTCCTTGACCAAACTCACAGCTTGGGGAGGGATGCTCACGGATCATTAAGAGGAGGGGGACACTCGCCTAGCCATCCAGATCAGCCCTAGCGTCAATGGGGTGGCAGATGTCACAGCCAGATCACCCTCACATCCTGTTTGCGTTTTTGTATAAATTTTAGATTCATCTTATCCAGAAAAATATTTTGTGGGGATTTTTATTAGAATTGAATTGAGCCTAAAAATATTTGGGAGAAACTGATTTCAATTATTTATAATACTGAATCTTCTAGTTGGTAAACTCAGTATAGGTTAAGTTTTTCATTTCTATCAACATTTTATGGTTTTCCATATGTGAATACAATTAATCCATGTGTCAGAAAGCACCAAAATTTTGGGTACTACCATAACCCAAGTGATAAAATTTTTACAATCACTTGCATCAGCAAATAAGTTGTTAACTTGTAAAATGGACTGCGTATGGTAAGCTTTGTCTTCTATGCACTTTGAGACAGTTTTAAGTTTTTAAATTGATATGACGATATGAAACCCCATTTAGTCATGTGTGTGGTTTCAAGCTGACAGGCCTAACTTCTCTCTACCCTTCCTTGAAAGATGCAAAATTACAGGTTTGCTGAAGTCATTGTTTGGGGGTCAGTAATAGGGCTGGAGGGTTATCACAGGAGTGAGGAATCTCACAAAACTGCAACACTGTATTTTGATGTGTAAAGGTAAAAAAAAAAAAAAAAAAAAAAAGGTTTTATCACATAGTGATGTGGAAAGTGTGATGAATACGTGGCAGTTTTTGCACGTTTTTCAGTCACCTTCCCTTTATGTGACTCACGGGAACAGACGTAGCTGAGCACTGGTACAAAGCTTAAATATTAACTGGGCCACACGATTGTCTCAGTGGATCTAATTGGCCAGCAGGGATTATGGAAGAAAATGTTCAAAAAGTTGAATGTGAGCAATCCAGGTCTCTATTTGGAGATCACTTCCGTTCCTTAAACTCTTCCCTACCCCACACTATCCAAGACCCAGACCAGTTCTCTCTTTCACTTTGCTTTTTGTGTATAGATACTGCCTTAGTGTTTTGCAGTACCATCCATGCAGTTGCTAGGTAAATGATAATATATGGCTATATAATTATATTTATAAAATTATGTAAATAAAATAATATAAATATATAGCTATGTATATAATCATATATGGCTTAAGGATAACTCCAATATTCTATGTCATAAATAAAACCTTAATTGAACCCTATAACCCACAGGTTCCTGATTGCACATTCCCAAGCCCAAAGTCCAATCTGACAAATGAGTTACAACCAACTACCAATAAATACTGTTGGAAGTTTCTATATAAACAAATCAGTGCTCCTATTTTTGTTCTAAAATTGCCAATTCACCCTAAAGATGATCCTGTTCACACACTAAATAAACTAAGGAAAATATCTGCTTGGTAAAGGAAAAATGCTTTTCATGTATTGGTGTAGATATTTTCAATAAATTCTGTTACAAGGTTGAATTGCCATGATGATTATCTAGGCTTTCTAATCGGTTTACCTAATTAGACATCCAGTTCCTACTCTGGGCTCCTCTCACCTATCTCAGATCACTCCCCTTCTCCTTCTTGGTTATTACTATAACTTATATTTTTCACTCCCAGATTGGGAAATCTCTTCTTAGGAATTAGATTGTAATTAGAATTTTTCAGCATAATGTAATATAAGTAAAACTATTGGCTTCTCACTTGGTCAGACTCTTGCTATGAAAGGTTTAGCCTCAAGCACAAAGAGAGAGATGATTACAAATGTATGTACCTAGGGGTCTCGTGAAGGTTCTTATTTGAGAGGTTGGCAACATCTCACTGGAGCTACAGAAGACCTAGGTCACCAGGACATGATGTAGGTCATCAGGGTCCCAGGGTAAGACTCTGTACCTCAGGCCCTGGTGAAAATACAGATGGATCTGGAAGTGAACACTGGACTTCAAGAAAGAGAAAATTGTCAATTGAAGAAACAGTCATGGAATAACAAAAGGATAATATTAAGCAAATTTTAAATTACCTAAAAAAATATTTCTACTAGACAGTAACATCAGGAATTATATTAAGAATACAGTTTTAAGAATAAATTTTCTTTCTTTTGTTAAAATATTTTTATGGAAAAATCTTCAAACTGTTCTTTTGAAGATTTTAGTTTTCTTTTTCTTAACTTTTTAAATTTAATTATAGCTGGTATGCAATCTTAGTTATATTAGTTTCTGGTGTATAATACATGATTTTGACATTTTTATACCTTACCAATTTATATAATCACACAGTCAGCATTCTATTGGCTTTATTTTTATTATTTCATTTGCTTTCCCTTTCCTCTTTCTTGTAATTTTTATGAATAATATATATCTTGTCTTTACCACTTGTTGCTGCTGCTCCTCCTCCTCCTCCTCCTCTTCTCCTCTTCCTCCTCTTTTTCTCCTCCTCCTCCTTTTAGTTTTTCTCCTTTTTCTCATCCTTTCCTTCTCTTCCTCTTTCTTTTCCTTTTTTGACTAGTATTGAATATAATCTATATAGCAATATAGAATTAAAATTCTAACACTATTGAATATTCCAATTTTCAACTTGATATATTTTCCTATCTACTTTTTCTCAGAAAACATTTTGTAGCACTCATTATAGAGGTCTTGCATGACTTTTTTTTCTTTTCTCTTTATTGATTTGGGTATTACATATGTGTCCTTATCCTCCCCTTCTTCCCCCTCCCCCACATTCGTGCCCTCACCCTCCTGGTGTCTGTGTCCATTGGTTAGGCTTATATGCATGCATACAAGTTCTTTGGTTGATCTCTCCCCTTTATCCCCACCCTCCCCTACCTTCCTTCTGAGGTTTGACGCTCTGATTGATGCTTCTCTGCCTCTGGATTTATTTTTGTTCATCAGCTTACGTTGTTCATTATATTCCACAAATGAGTGAGATCATGTGATATTTATCTTTCTCTGATTGGCTTATTTCACTTAGCATAATGCTCTCCAGTTCAGAAAATTTCCCTGATGTGGGGAAGAAAAAAGTCACACAAGCACAGAGTCCCAAACAAGATGAACCTGAAAAGACTCACACCAAGACACATAGTAATTATGATGGCCAACGTTCAAGACAAAGAAAGAATCTTAAAGGCTGCAAGAGAGAGACAGAAAGTTATGTACAAGAGATCTCCCATTAGATTAGCAAATGATTTCTCAACAGAAACACATCAGGCCAGAAAGGAATGGAAGGAAATTTATAAAATGATGCAATGCAAGGGGCTGAATCCAAGAATACTCTATCCAGCAAGGCTATCATTCTTGTATGACTTTTGTTTGATTTATGTTTCATTAAGTGTTGATGCTATCATAAATCATATTTTTATTTCACTTTCCAACTGTTACTTGATTATTACATATAAGTAAATTTTTTGCTTATATTTAGACACCTGTGAATAGTAATAGTATTCTTTCTTTACCATCTTCATGTCATTTATTATGGCATAGAGGCCCGGTGCATGACATTCATGCCATAGGTGGGGGCATCCCTCAGCCTGGCCTGCATCCCTCTCACAGTCCAGGACCCCTGGGGTGATGGCCGACTGCTGGCTTAGGCCCACGCCTCAGGGAGAGGGCCTAAGCTAGTAGTTGGACATGCCCTGAGGGGTCTTTAGTGCTCCTGCCACTGCCATTGTGCTTGCCAGCCATGAGCCCAGCTTCTGGCTGAGCAGTGCTCCCCCTGTGGGAGCACACTGATTACCAGGGGACAACTCCTGTGTTGAGCGGCTGCCCCCTGGTGGTCAGTGAGCATCAGAGTGACTGGTTGTTCTGCCATTCAGTAGATTTGCATATTAGCCCTTTATTATAGGATTTAACTTCCAATGCAATTTTGAACAGAAGTGGTGAATGGATATTTTTAACTAGCTCCTTCTTTCAAGAGGAGAATGACTGATATTTTATCTTTTTTTATTTTTTCAGATTAAACAAGTTTCACTTTTTCCTGAGATTTTAATAATAAATTTTATTAGTTTTTTCTGCACCATTGAGATTATCAAAGGAATACCTCCTTTATTCTGTTAATGTGCTTACATTTAATGAATGTTGAAACAACCTTGAATTCTGGGATAAATTGCAAATAAACAAGTAAAATAATAAAATAATAGTTAAAAATAATAAACTAGTTGAGACACATTTTTTAAAGGCACTTATTATAGTGACGGGAGAAAAGATTACTCAAGGAAAGTTTCTCTGAAAAGGTGGCATAAGAGCTGAGAGTGGTTAGTAACATGTTAGACATGAGAAAAGTAATCTGAGTAGAGAAAACAGCATCGTCAAAAGCCCTAAGTTCCACTAACCAAGATGATGATGATGACGATGATGATGATGATGATGATGATGACGATGATGATGACGATGATGATGATGATGACGATGATGATGATGATGACGATGATGCCAGATCAGCCTAGTGAGTCACGAGGGTCCAATGTTAAGTGATTAGGTTAGCGAGACAAAATGTATCCATTAAATAGGGTCTGGGGGGCATATCATGGAATTTAAATTTTATTCAGAGAGTAATGGGAAGCTATTAAAGAGTTTTTAAAAAGGAAGTGGGGCATGATCATTTATATTTGATTATGACATGTGAATACAAATTCCAACAGAACTCCTTTTCTCATTCTACTTTAACATCTTAGTCCAGTTTTATGGTGTGCCAAGGCATCTTTCTGACCCAGATAATTTAAAAAATGACTACCTCTTTCAACAGAAATTTTAAACAAAATATTTTCGTTTGCATGAACTGTAACTTCATTGATTAAAATGTAAATTGAAGTAAATATCTTCTTTTTATACTTACTACTACTGAAATGCTATGCTTTTTTAGCTGGTAAAATATAGAAGTTGCAGAATCACTTTGCAGTTTTTCCAAAGTTTTCCTAAGAAAGGCTACGTATGCTGTGTGTCTGCTTTTATCTGAATTCACCTGGGAGTCAGGAAACGGTCATGGCCCCAGAGTGAATTGCTGTAAATACTTGGCCAGATCTCAAAAGCCATGTGTGACAAGCACTTTGAGCTTGCTGTGATTACAGAAAATTCTCAACCTTTAGGAATTAGCTTGGAATGACTCTCATTTATCGAACTCTTGCAATTCCACCTGTGTAATTATTTACGGGACTTAGAGCAGCAAGAGCACAGACCATGTCACTCAGACTGTCTGGATCTTAAGAATTGCCACACCTAACCAATAAAAATAAAAAATACATAGATTTATTCAACTAAGCTCTTAAAATTCATCTGATAACATTAAGATGATTTATTGTAAACTAGGGGCCCAATGCACGAATTCATGCAGCTTGAAAGGAACTGTGGGCCTTGAGGCTGTGGTGGGTGCAGGGGTGGGACTCAACCCATCCTCTGAACCCCCAGCCCCTCCCACCGCAGCTCCTGGTCGCTTGTCTGCCGGCAGCCCCGCTTCCGGTGCCACTGCTCCCATGAGCTGATGGCACCAAGCAATCGAGGCTGACGCTGAGTGCCAATAGTGGGTGCAGGTGGCGGCTCTGGCATTGACAGCGGGTGCAAGCACTTGTTGGAACTGCAGTGTTCAGGAGCAAGGAATTTTCAGTAACTACCAGAGGCTTGCCCCAATGACAGTGACTGGTGCCCCACCTTGGTCTGGCGCCCCTGCTCACCTGCTCCACCATCCCGCCATGGCCAATACCTGTCATGTTCCATGCTCTGTCGCCTGCTACTGACACCCGCCATGTTCCATGTGCACCCCTGGTGGTCAGTGCACGTCATAGCAACCAGTTGTTTGGTTGTTCGGCCATTCGGTCTATTTGCATAATAGGGTTTTATATATAGAGAGAGATAGCCTGAAAAAGACTCATTATTTTTCAAAATGACATCTTAAAGAGCCATTTCTCCAAAATATGTTCTAAGACACTAGGGGAAGAGATACATATGTATTAAAATATAATTAAGACAACAATCTAATACCTACATTAGATCATGACTTTGAAATAACATCACAATACTTAATATCAGAAATCACTGATTTTTAAAAAATGTATTGGTTAGAGAGAGAGGAAAGGAGAGAGAAGCTTGATTTGTTGTTCCACTTATTTATGTATTCACTGGTTGAGTCTTGTATGTGCCCCACTAGGGATCAAACCTGCAACCATGGTATATTAGGACAATGCCCCAGCCAGCTGAGCTATCCAGTCAGGGCAGTAATCATTGATTTTTTTTAAAATCTATTCTCTCAGGCATCACTGTTTGTATCTTTGATAATAGTTGCTAGTTTTTTTAGTGTTTACTAAACTCAAGATCCCATTATAAGCACCAGATTCCAATATGAGAATGACTTGAGTGAATTACATTCTGATAAAACCCTTTAATGATTTGATGCCACTTTTCCCATATAAAAATATAATACATTTTGTGCTATAGAGTATCTTTTTAAACAAAGTTTATACTTTAAAATATAAAAAATAAGTTGATAAAGTATGTCTTAAAAACATCTGAGAAAAGAGTTAATAATGTAGATTGGATTAAATGATAATGTTTTCCTTACTAAAAATAATTGTCTCTCACAATTTTTATTTTAATAAATATGATAAACTGTTTTGTTCAAATAGTTATAATTATCTAAATATAACCCATTGAATAAGTATATTATTTTGATCTTCAACACATTTCCTTCTTGAGCTTTATAACAAAAAAATAATTCATAGTTGTGACTAGTCTCTTATATAATTGAGAAATCACTAATGATCACCTATTAATTGCTAGGAATTCTATAGACTCTTGGTAATTCAAAAATGTACCCAATGTGGTACTTACCTCTCCTGAGGTTCACTCTAATTAGCAATAAACAATAATAAAAGTATTGAAATAAATTCTATAAACGGAGCACATACAACCAACAGAAACACACGATGAAGTCCTTAATTTTACCTGAGGAGGTTGTAAAAGTGTCCGTGGAAGGGTGAAGGTGATATGTTAACTCAAGTAGGAGCACTAGAAGATGGAAGAAAAGAAGATGCCTACCAAAAGAAATGGTCTGTGGAAAGGGGGAAGCTAGAAATTTGTCAACTGGTCTCTGACATTACAAAATCCTTAACTACAATAACACTTCCTAACTGAAAACAGATCTAGCCAGCTTCTTTACTTAGTCACTTATTTCCAAACATCTGTACTTCAACTCCATCAATACATTTAATGCCTTTTTCTCCTAACCCAGTCTTCCATGCCTTAATTTCTTTGCAAAACTCTTAGAAATGTTTCATATCTTCAGTGTTTCAATGTAAACATTTTTTATTAGTTTACTGCATTTTAGAAATTTGACTACTGATGATATTATAATCTACTAGTTGCCTGGTGCATGGATTCGTGAACTGGTGGGGGTCCCTCACACCAGTGCATGACAGGGGCTGGGGAAGGGCCACAGGAGGGCTCCAGGGCATGTCTGGCCCATCTTGTCCAGTCCTGATTGGCCAGACCCCAGCAACAAGCTAAACTACCGGTGGAAGTGTCTACCCCCTGGTGGTCAGTGTGCACCATAACGACTGGTCAAACGGTTGAACAGAGGGTCGAACACAGCATTTTAGGCTTTTATTACATAGGATATTTCATACATTTTATTTTTATAAATTTTATTTTTATTGATATTGCCCTTATGATTGGTTAATTTCATCTTACAATTGCATATAGTACATAAATATAAATGAATTTTACATGTTGTGTCAGGTTGAGAGCCCTAGGAATCACACTCACATCCATATAGGATGTTGATTAGGGAATGCTCTAAGGATCTACACGCAAAAAAGAGGATGGAGGCAAATGTTGGTAGAGAAAGAAGTTAAGCTGTGATGCAGACTCAACACAGACCTCAGTCAACCCCATCGTGAGCGCTGAAAATGGGATGGCTCTTCCAAGTTTCCTGAGTTGGGGGAAGACGGCCAAGCCTCTGTGCTCCTTGGATGTAAGCTGCATCCAGGAAGGGTCCTGGCAATGGATGAGGTGGCTTTAAAATGAAGTAAATTCCCAGACGTGTCTGCTAGCTGAGGGTTCTGTTCTTAGCCAGTTGCACTCCAGCAATGGGTGAAGTAAGTTTTCAATCTAGAATGTTGACTACAATGTAAGCCTTGTGCCTACCACTCAGATGTATATCTTCCTATAAATGTAGGGAGCAGCTTCTTCAAGATTCTGGTGAACTGCTTTTCGGGGACAAAATTAAGAGGAAGACAGATTAAGTGGGATAGATTGATGGTCCACCAAGGAAGCTGGACTTTAGGCCATTGCACATGTTTACCACTTTCTTCTAGAATCTAACCTAGAGTCTCCTCGCCTTCAGCTGAACCTCTGCAGTGTCAGTGGCTCACCTGGTGGCATGATCCAGACCTTCACGCATCCGTGGGCTCTGAGCCTTCAGTCATCGAGCTCTTTGCAAGTATTTAAGTCAGTAAAATATTGGTTTATTAAGAAATTGGAAAAAAAAGAAATTGGAAGACTGTCGTGGGAGTTGAGTGTATACGTGTAAGGTTTAAAGCTAAAAACAATACTAGAAAAATGTGATATACTTTCAAACTGTAGAGAAAAAATACGAGCAGCTGCATAGCATAACACTCTCCATGTCCCTCCATACTAAGCAAAATATGCCTTCAGAGAAAGTATCACATGATCTCACGCATATGTGGAATCTAATGAACAAAATAAACTGAGGAACAAAATAGATCCAGAGACATGGATGCATGGAACAGACTGATGAATCACAAAAGGGAAATTGGGGGAGAGAGGAGAGATTAACTGGGCAAATTTATACGTATATATTCATAGCTCATGGGCACAGACAATACTGTGGTGAAGGCCTGGGAGGGGTGGTGAGGGGTAGAGGTGGTCAATGGGAAAAAAGGGGGAGGGGGTGACATCTGTAATATTTTCAGCAATAAAGATAAGCTTTTAAAATATAAAAATAAATAGAGCAGCTGCAACATTTGAGTGTTGCTACTGAAGGTCAGGAGGTAGGGAAGAAGGGAATGGTGGGGTGGAGGACTGCACTGAAAACTTCAAGCATAATTGTGTTTTTAAATGATGTACTCATATTCCCCTGATAAAACTAGAAAATAAAAAATAGTAGACTTTTATAAAAACGACTGGTCCTCATAATACAAGAACATTTACAAAGAAGCTTTAACTATGACTGCAGAATAACAGAAGTGAAAACATTGAGTTTAAAAATTTACGTGCCAAGTATACCTATGCAAGGTTGAAACTAGCCGGGGCCATGCATTTCATTCCTGTGACAAAACTATAAAGCAAGCAAAACTACATAATTAACACACACACACACACACATACATTAAAGGATGGCCCCTTTAATCAGTGTCAAATTCTATGATGATGTGGAAATGTGCTAATTAATTTTGCTCTGGCATCTAAACACCAGTATTATGGAACTCTATGCAAATTTAACTAAATAGCCATACAAAAAGTATTAGCATTAGCTCTACAATTATAAAATCATTTTTGAACAATAATGGAGCACCCCATTTCAGTTTTTTTATCTCAATTTTTTATTTCGGAAGTTCAGTGAAACACCATGGTATCACAGTTTTGAAATATTTCAATCTCACTATAATTTAACATTTTAAAAAATCTAGTAATCTTTGATTTTCAACAAAATTTATAAAAATAATTTTACATTTATAAAATGAATCATTTCACAATAAATTATTCCATCTTATTACATGAAACAAGTATTGTGCTATATAAAAGGAATAACTTTATCAATATTTTGAAAATATCAGTTCCTCTCATCCAGCACTGTTGGCAGTTAAGTATACAAAAATATATTACAAAGTCCCTGACCACAGTTATTAAAACAAAATTGTTGGCAATGATTTGTAAAACATAACTGTTTAGTAAATATATGCAGATAAGTTAAAGGGTTTACTAACATGACTTTGTTTTATATTTTAAAGTTTTTTAATATCTTCTAAGAGAACAACACAAAAAAAGTAAGCAGAAATCTACAAATAATATCTGTATTTACAACAATCAAAAACATTCTTATTCATCACATAGACACCAAAGTAAATATTCAAAAAATGCGTAAGTTAAGAAAACTTTCCTCTTCTCCTTCTCTCTCTCTCTCCAAGATTTCCCAGTGACATGAAGGTACCTGCTCTTGAAAGAATTTATTGATTCTATTTAACCAACGATAGCTTCTAAGGAATCATTTCCTATTTTAAGAGTTCAATTTCACTTTAAGAGCCATCGGTTAGTTAACATTTACTGAACCTTTTTATTTGTAGGGTAACTGGGGGTTATATGATCATAATCTCAGAAACTTTGAAAGGTCCTGAAATTATCATGCAAATCAGTTTCTTTCAGCTTCAGATACTTTTTCTGTATCATTGATAATTATTCAGATGTTTGTTGCCTGTTTCTGACAGATAGAGGGGTCTGGGGAGAAAGAGAGAAAGGTCATGGGTTTACAGACAACCCATCATTAATTGTTTTTATTTTTTTTAAATATATTTTATTGATTTTTTTTACAGAGAGGAAGGGAGAGAGACAGAGAGCCAGAAACATCGATGAGAGAGAAACATTGATCAGCTGCCTCCTGCACACTCCCCTACTGGGGATGTGCCCGCAACCAAGGTACATGCCCTTGGCTAGAATCGAACTCAGGACCCCTCAGTCCGCAGGCCAACGCTCTATCCACTGAGCCAAACTGGTCAGGGTTCATTAATTGTTTTTAAAGAAGCTCCAGCTTTAGATAATATCAAATAGTTTAGGGCTCCAATGAGCTGTGCTTCTCGGTCCAGAGTTAGGCATACAGCATATCCATGGGTTGCTGCATTGTTGAAAACCTGATAAATTAGTCATTTTGCTTCTGTTTTTGTAATAACCTATCTGGTGTATCTTTTATTTAAAATATTATTTTAGAGGTAAGACTTTTATTCAAAGTACAAAAGTGGTTTCTTATCAAGCTGCCAAAATTTGGCCCTCACTGCTTGCATGTAAATATGTTATAGGTAACATGACCGATAGTATTCCATCAATAGTTAATTACATATATTTAAAAACCATAGCAAAAAGCTCACATTTTTCATCCCACACTAAAGATATATATTATTGTCATAAAAGTCAACCAGACCCTGGCTTGAATGAAGCTCTCCTACTCTCCAGGCTTATGACTGTTGGTTACATTATTTAATCCCTAGGCTAAAGGTTTCTTTATAACTGAAAGATAATTAATATCTCTTTTCAAGGTTGTTGTGAGGACTAAATGAGGTGACATGTGTGTGATAGATGGATGGTTAATTTGTCTCCCAATATTAGTCTCCCCAAGCTGTGACACAAGGCTTCCTTCCTCGTCTGCCAGTCTCCCTGGGAATTATTTGTGGGTATGTGCCAAGTCCTAGTCAATGGATGATGACTTCCAGATATTTCTTAGGATGGAGAAAAAAAATCTCTCTTGGTGGAGCTACTGTTCTAGGGATTTCTTTTTTACAGTTCAACCTGTAAGCTATCTGCTCAAACTAACACCTTTTATCTTAACATACATCTTCAAATATAGTCAGATCTGAAAGCATACACAGTCAGCCTTGGAATGGCTATTTATATATTTCTAAACTGAAAACAGGCATATTTAACTGTGGCCCAAAGACACTTCTTAGCCACGGGATGTCCATAAGGAATTGTCCTTCAAAGAACTATTTTACCGTAACTGCTTTATTGTTTTCTAATGTGCAAGTTTAAAATTTATTATTTATTAGAAACTTGGTTCATTGTATATTCATTTGGGATTTCTGATGTAATAATATTCTCAGTCATAAAAGAACGCTTAGTTCTGCATAACTTCACCTTAAAGCAATTATTTACAGATTAAATTAATATGAAGGCAACAAATAGAAACGGTACATAAGATTCAATGGGTTAAGGCCCGGAGCTAGGGGAGCTGGGAAAACCATATGGTATAAACGCATGGAAACTCAGATATACAATGGTTGCAACTGAAGGTTTCAGACACTAGCAAAAACAAACAAAATGAGTATAAAAACAAGAAAATAGGTTACCATCTTACAACAGCACCATGAAGCAGCCTTGGCTAAGAGTTTGCCAAAAGCATATCCTGAGATTTTCAAGACTGGCAATTTTTCACATTGAAGCAATGCTGTTCAGAAGTAAACATGTCTTTACAATGGCTTTTGTTTGGAGAGAGGCTGGTGTGAAATGACTGAGGCTTGGTTTGCGGCTATTTTGTATTGTTCTTGTCCAGAGCCTTGTGGAGGGGAAGGGAGTGGGGTTTCAGGAGTTGCTAAAAAAGAATCAGAGAATTGTATGTAATGGCAAAAGTCACCCTGACCCATCATCCCATTAAGTCCTGCATGACACCAATATTCATTATTTTACTTTTCATGTTTTTTTAAAGATCACACATAAAGTAGTGGCTCATATAACACTAGAGGCCTGATGCATGAAAATTCGTGCAACAGTAGGCCTTCCTTCCACCGGCTTCCCTCCAGCACCTAGGACCCGGGCTTCCCTCCTCCGGCCGCTGGCAAGTACCCGGGACCCGGGCTGGCTTCCCTCTGGCCCCAGCTTCATCAGGAAGGACGTCTGGAAGATGTCCAGTCTAATTAGCATATTACCCTTTTATTATTACGGATTATCAGTTCACTGACATACCACCAAAGGTGCTCCGCTACCTTACCTCACCAAATAGATTTACATTGGACCAGATCATTCTTAAAAACCTTAAAAAATCCTTGTAAGGTGTGGTCTGTCTTTCTTAACAGCATTTGTGAGCATCTGATTCTCCCACACACCCAGCAGAAAAAAGTTAATGAAAAGAATGAACAGAATGCTAGTGCTTTTTTCAATCTTAGATCTCAAGTGTTATAATTCGGTAATAAAAGTGCACATGAAAAAAATATGTGTGATTTGGCTTCCACTAACTCAGCCTCATTAGATGACATTTTAAAATGAAGATAAGATATTTTTCAAGTGCTTTGAAAAATCTATGTTGCAGTTAAAGGCATCTGAAAAATACTGGCTTTGTCACATCAAAATTATGCTATTATAATTGCTTTTGTTTGTCACTGCCACCTGTCAATGCAAAGAGCAAACCTAGTTATTTCACTGTTTAGAATAGTGTTTCCTTCCACTGCAAACTTTTTTCATATTATAAAATAATCTAGGAGCTATTCTATGATTTTTAAAAACTTAAAAGTATTTTAGTACTCATTATTATTTCATATATTCAACAGTGTAGAAAATACTTGATGATCAGACTGAAGCATTGCAAACTTTATAGATTTTTTTCTCTAAAACAGTTACTTAAAATTTTGAAAAAAAATTCTATATAAATATGAGGACAGACTCTTTTTCTTGGTTTTCTTTACTATAATAACTTTGGTATTATTAACTATGGGTTAGCAATTACTTAGGAACAAGAGTTTGAGATCGTTTAATTGACAAAAGAATAAACAAATTGCTTTAAACATTTATTTTGGGATACTTAGGGTGGATATGAAACTGCAGAGGTCTGCTCTAAAACACAGAAAAATACGCACAAATTAAGTTTTCCTGTGCTTATGTGTATGTTTTGTTTTGAATTAAAACTAACTATCCTAAATGAGCACAAGCAAAGCAAAGCTTCCCTTTAAACGAGTCTTATAAATATTGTTGAAAGAGGGGAAAAATGAAAAAAAAATGTGATGATGAGATTCTAAAAATATTAGAGGCAACAGCATGCTTTCAAACTATTAGAAAACTGGCAATGAAAAAGTAAAGAATTCAGCCGCCAGCAGAATTGTTCAACCTTCTCGCCAGCTGATGCCTATAATGCTTAATGTGTTGTTAATGTTCTGAGTTTATGAATAACTGAGCTCGGAGAGACACAACTCTGAGTACTTTGGTGTGACACTGAGCTTGCCTCTCTTGGCTCTTGACCACCTGCTACATGAAAAGGGTAACATCTGCTTTGCAAGGATGGTCCCCAAATAATCACTTTCAAGTACACTGGGGCCAGCAGGTTAAATGTGCCACACGACCTCCAAAAATGGTACTTTTTCCAACAATTTCATTTCCGCCTCTGTCATATACTCAAAGAACTTTTGCTTCAGACACAATTACACAGGTCTACCAACGCTTGTATACTTCAGGGGAGACGTGAGAACACACATTTTTGTGGCCTCTACTTTCCTGGCCAGGAGGTAGCAGCCGGGTGGTACTCCCGGAATTGTTATATTTTCTTGAACACTGAGGTACAGTAGCATTGTAACACGATAGGAGTGGCGACTGTCAATGCAGCAGGTCATACAGGTATGCATGATCATGGCAACACACTAACTCTAGGCATCTCAGTGACACAGCTGGCTTATGTTCAGAGGCGATAGATCACAGATAAATCTGGGATAATTACTACCAATTCTGTGGTAATTCTTGGTATCTGGTCAAACAGGGATTGTTATCTCCAGGATAGCTTATAGAAATAGAATCGTGTTAAATCTGAAATGATATCAGATTAAGTGAGCCACTCACAATTCCTAGTATTTATATAATTATTTTAGTTTCAAAGTGTTTCTCGAGCAGCCCTCACTGTGCACAATTCTGATATGCACGGATATCAGCACGCACAGCTAAGGGCACCAGCCCTGCAAAAAGCATGGCCAAGTGTCGTGAGCCTGGTAACTCCCAATTAATCATGAGAACTGCACAACCAGGAACTTCACTGCTAATGCGTCTCCAGTGATCACCTAAGGAACAGATGTCCTGTCATCAGTGACCTGGGGCATCACGTCTTTCATCCTGTCCGTTTTTTATTCACATGGGCACATATTTTATTCAATTCACACACTGACAACAGAGTGTATACTTGAGTTTCCTCCGTGTCTCCCAGTGATAAATCCATGTGACATTTTGCAAAAATAGTTAAAAGAGAATTAGCTAACACACACACACACACACACACACCACGACTCAAGTGCAGCAAAGAAACAAAAAGTGATAATCCTGGAATCAAAATTCCAATCGCACGTAAGGGGAGCAACGGAAGGTAGCTGACCATGGGGATGCGGGCAGGACTGCTGTTTGAGGCCCTAAATATGCTTCTAGGACCTTAGTGAAGGACACGCGTCAGCGTTCAGCATGAGTGAGGTGACTGGATGTGTGGAAAGGACAACGATGTCCCAGGGGAAATGAAACTGGCAAAAATGCTTCACATTAAGTGGATTCTCGGGCATGTTTCAGGACACGGAAAATGCCAAGGACTCAGCACAGGAAACACCGTCAGTAGCGTTACAGTAACTGTGTACGGTGCCAGGTGGGGACTGAAGACATCAGGGGCAACACTCTGTAAAGTGTATGATTGTTCAACCACTGTGCTGCCCACCTGGAACTAATGCAAAATAATATTAAATATAAACTGCAATTTTAAAAAAATAACAAAAGGAGGGGGAGAAAGGAAAATGCAAAGGATAAAATGTTAGAAGCTGGTCCGAACTTCAAAAGAGTAACGTTCATTAAGGCACATAAAAATCCTCACTTGCTCTTACAAGTTGCAAGAGGAGGAAGCAAAAATACTGTTTAAACTATGCTTCTTAAAATTTTTACAAAGAAGTAAAACTTTAATTTTCAGTGTTTCTAATGTTTTACATTACGGTGCACAAAATAAATATTAGGATTACTCTATTTTTCAACTTCCCTGTATTTATTTTTTTAATTTACTTTGTTTTTCAAAATTCCCTATATTTTTCTAATGTATAGTTAAAAGGGTTCTTACTGTTTTGACATATATTTTTGTTCATTTGTAACTGAGGTATAATTGACATATGACATGGTCTGACAGACATTTCTAAAGGTCACAGTAACCATAATTTCCCGTGATTATTCCGGTTTCTGAGCATGGCCCCAGCCTGCATAACTATTTCTATCTGCCTGCAGACCAGCAGAGCGGGGATTGCCCATCTATTCTTTTCTGCTCCCAAGCCCATGAAATAGAAAGATTGAGGCACTATATCTCCATTTCAGGGAGCAAACTCATGCCTGGAGAATGCGTGACGTGCTGAATGTCAGCCTCCCACGGCTGAACCCTGGAGAGGATAACATACCCAAATCTCGCCGTTTCTGGATACTCATAGATTCTTTCCCCCAATTCTTCTTTTTCTCAAGTAATTAAGTTTAGGGCAATTTCTTGTTGAAAAGAAGCCCACATACTTACAGATCTGGTCTGTATGAACCAGTGTTGACATGGGGCCTAAAAGTATGGTTTGTCCAGTTAATGGATCCTGAGACAAATGTGGATGCATCGGATGATGGAGATGGCTGACGTCATTGGAAGCACCTACAGAAGATAAAAAGATGGTGATATTTAATCAGAAGTGGCGAGTTTATCCTGGAACAAATGTTTTGATTGACAACTTGAATATTGCTATTTTTGCAAAGTGCTTTTTGGGAGTTCAAAAATAAATTAATAGAACCACTGCTGTATTAAGGACAATGTCAGCTTTCACTGTACACTGGCTAGATGAATGCTGTATCATATTATGTTGTCTATTAATAATGGACCTTGTATGCTGTTTCCTGGAATCATTAGGGTGGCTGCCTGTTGTTAAGGCAATTCCAAGAATCACTTACCTCAAGTTTATAGTATTTGGGGTCACCCTAATAGCATAAACAACTCTTATTTCAGGAAGACATCATTAGGGACACATTAAGCACCAGAAAACTAAAAATAAAATAAAGTGATGCTATCAGGAAATTTAATCTAGATCAAAATGCTTTCCTAACTTTCCTAACTATTCCTGACATTTACTGTAGCAATGAAATATCATTTTTCCCTTCTCATTGTCTCGTGTCAATTAATTATTTCAGAAGCAAAGTGTTCATTATACACACACACACACACACACACACATTTTGGGTTAGTTTGAAATTCTGATATCGTTGAGTTTTTAAAGGAGGAGAGGCATAGAAAAATATAATGATACTTCAAGGACTATTACAAATAGGAAATATAGTTCTATTCTCCACATTTGAAAGACCTGGAATTTGAGGTTATGGGGACCGTGAGGAACTAGTTAGATGGCAGAGGCTGGAAAGAATGGAGATTTCAATGCGTTCATGTATTCTGTCCCCGCTCAATGGGTATTGCAGACTTTCTAAATGTAAAAAGAAATTGAGTCCATTCTGTCCCGGACAGAAAATAAAAGGGCCAAACATTCGGAAGCACAAGGCGGGATGCTAACAAGTAAAAGAGACTCACCACCCAGCAACATCTCCTGGAGCAGGTTGTCGATCTTCACCATCCCGAAGAGCTTAACCAGCTGGATCTGCTCGATCATCTGCCAGGTGATGCTCTGCAGCGTGGGCAGCAACAGGAGCAGCTCCCCGAACCGGCCGCGCGAGTCGTACTGCCGGTCGTTGATGTAGTCCTCCAGGCTCAGCTGCACTTGGAACCGCATGTTCTTGATCTTCATGGGGTCGCTGAGCCCTTTCGCATCTGGTCAAGGAAGAGGGAGGGATCTTGACAACATGCGATGACACACATTCCAATATCAAAAGGTAGTCTTACCGTCATTATAATTTTTTTAATGAGTCTTTGGGAACAAACCTGGATCAAAAAATACAATGGCCTTCAGACAAGCGTACTCGTTGTCATCGATCTGGATTTCCTGAAAGGGCTGGACCAGCTCGTCCAGGACCCGGTTGGCCACGCGGCTGATCTCGACCTCACAGCTGTTGCGCTGAATAATGTAGTTGTTTCCTGGGGGGGAAAAATAATAAAGTCATCCTGCCCCCAATTTATCAGACACTGTTTAAACTTTTACAAACCAATAGTTTAAATGGCCTTCTTTTGCATTAATAAAAATAGAACTTCATTTTTCAGTAGTGTTAAGTTAGAAAAACTTAAGAACACTTAAAGGATCAATAACATTGATAATACGATCACATGCATTTTAATAGCCTCAGTCACTGGTGATAACCCTAAAGTACAGGCTAATAAACAAGCTAATAATTGACAAGAGAGAAGCAAAGTATAATGATTAGCTTTCCGCTATGTCAGTTTTCTACCAGTGTCTTACTCATTAATCAGCTTAATTCAAAGCCCAAAGAATCTTTCTGGCTTAGAGTGGATTAAAAACACCATCCTTTAACGAGGTTGATATATGTAGGTATGACTATGATTGAGACACTTTTTTTTAACAAACCTAAGTAGATATATTTTATTCCGATTGATAATGAGAAAGGTACTGCAGGATCCTCTAAATGCAACAGAGCATTTTATAGATTTTGACAGCATGGTCTCTACAGTCACGTGATGTGGTTTAGAATCCTGGTCTCTCCCTCACTAACCTTGAAACCTCAGCTTAACTTTCTCCACCTGAAAAATGGTACCTATCCCTTAGGGTTACTGTGAGGATTAAATGAGATAGTGCTGATCTACATATCAAAAAGTACTTAGAGCAATGCATATTTAATAAGTGCTTGATAAATATTAGGTATTATTATATTACATTCAATTTATTCATGTTTGGGGACAAAATATCTATCACATAAACAGAATAAACAATTTAGTTTTGGGTTATCATTTCATACTAGTCAGGAAAAGGTAAAGCTAATAAGCATGAGAGAGATCTTAACTCTTTCTATAGGAAATCTATGTAAGTTAAGTAGGGTGGGAGATTGGAGATTTAATGAGGATAAAAGCTTTTCCTTTGTGTCATATCTTCTCCACCCACCTTCCCTTCCACCAGCCTCCCTACTTCTGCTTCTTCTGGCACTGTTATTGAGTCAGAATAAATTTTCAGACACTGTCACCAAATTATTTTTAACTTGGGATGTTGTACCTATCCTGGGCAATGATATCACAGGAGATACACATGCTCATTAAAAACGTACCCAATAGATATATTACAATGACATATACTACAGTTACTAAGTAGATACAGAGGAGTGGGAAACAACACTGAGACTCCCTAAGTCATTAATTCTTTGTCCTGATGATTTAAATAGACTCAAGAGCAACAGCTTTCTTTTACTTTTAATCTTAATACACCCTGAACGCACTCTGAACTTCCCTGCAATCAAAGCAAGGAAACACAGGACCTGGGTGAAGACCTGATCACTTAGACCGAGTCTGTGAAAGGAGAGCACCATCTGTCAGCGTCTCAGACGCTCAGGACACACAGAATAGATCCTGTGTAAGAACGAAGCAGGCAGAATTTTTTCTTAAATAAAAAAAAAAAAAAACTTACCCAAAAGCAAAATATCTTTATATATCATGGATCTCTTTGTAGCTCCGAGCAGCAAATGCTCCCCTGCATGAGCTCTCAGCAGTGCCACCTTAATGAAAAAATTCCAAGTTGAACAATTAATGATAAAATATGATGATTAACGGATGGTATCACATGAGTCTGGGATTAACTTAGTGTTCTTTAAGCCTGAACCTTTTTTTATTTAATGAACTATAATATTCATAGATAGTTGCCATCAGTAAGCCTTCTATTTTTCTATTTGAGAATATCATAGAGATTAACTTTTCAAAATTTCTAAAACTAACGAGTCAATGTCAGCAAACACACACACAAACAGAAAGACTAACAGAACAACTACTAAGTGTTCTGCAATGAAGTGAAATCAAACCAAGCAAATTCTGGCGTGGCCACTTACTACCTGTTTGATTTGGGTAGTAAGATTTATACCATAAACAACTATGTATGTTTGGGATTCATTTGTTTTCATCTACCCAGTAGAAATAGTGAATAAAATTTCAAATTCTAGACATGAGAATTACATGAGAAAATACATGTAAAACACAATCTCTTACGCATAATAAACTGAACAGACAAGAGCAAAGTGAGGGTCTATGACATGGTGAGATGAGAATGGTGCCTTGAAATGCTAACGCTCTCAAGACTGAACCCATAATTCCTTGCACTAAGCTCTCAACATATACTTCATTGCCTACTGAATACCACCACTAGAGATAACAGGAAGCATTTCTAACTTAACACTTCAAAGTAATGCTTCTCCAACATCTCCACCCTTGTCCAGCATGCTTGTTCGTGATAAAAACAGGACTCCAGTTTGATTCTTCTCTAATGGCCCAGCAAATCCTAAACCACCCAAGCCAAATCCTTTGCCTTTCTTGCCCTGGCCTCCACAATATACTCCAACAACCTAACAGGTATTCTTGCTTCCTTCCTGGTTCCTCCATCTTAATAAGTCCTTCTTGACAGAGCTCCCAAGATGAGATTTGTGAAATAACAATCACTTAATATCACTCCTCTGCTGAAAACTCCTCACTGGTTTCTTTTTGTCCTTAGAGTAACATCCAAACTGCTTGAGCAAGGCCTCACAGGTTATAGCTCCATGCTTTGTCCCCCATGCACCTTGCAACATCTCTGCTTGCCTCCGAGTCTGTGAGCATACTCTTTCTGGACCCAGAATGCTACATTTCTCCTTGATCTTGGTATGACTGGCTTCTTGTCATCCGGGTCTCAGGAAAAATCTTCTCTGATCCTCAACTTAAAGTATCTGTTACCACTTGACCCCCAGTCATTGTCCAGCAATTCATCCCATTTCATTTTATAGGAATCATCCCCACCTAGAATCAGCTTACTCATAACCTGTATGTCTTTTATTATCTGTCTCTCACAAATAGAAGGTAAACTTTATGAGAAAAAATGATGCAATCTGAATTTTTACTTGCTGAATGCTCACAGTTCCTAAAATTGAACACTAGTCCTAATATATGTTTTTGGGTGAATTGACTGAGTGAATTGATATAGAGTTCAGTTTTGAAAACTGTTAAGTGGAGGTTATAAAACTTATGACACGGAGCTCCTGAGAGCATTAAGTAAAAGAATCTAATGTATAAGGCAACTGAAAGCTAATTCTCCAGGGTCTTATCCACAATAGACATTGGCAAGCCATGGCTATTAATGCTATATTGTTAATATTAAAGTCTGAGCTTGTAAAGAAAAACTGTTTCTTGACAGGTTACTGGAATTCAATTTCCCAACATTTTTAATCACTATCTTCATATTTAAGTCAGCAACTTTTAAAGAGGAGTGATAGTAAACATATAAAACTGATAAATAACATAACCCTATTTATATGGCTTGGGGTGAGACAAGGAGGTTTTAGCAATTTAGCATTATTCACTGTGAAACAACCTTCCCAGCCAAGCTATCTTTATGATATGTCAATAACCATGACTCATAACAGGAAGGCAGTTACAGAACATTTTGAGAATGATTTCAGATTTCACGAGTTGTTGTTTTTTTTGTCACCAAGTGAAACACTCTCCTAGAAATGTAACTAAACTTCCTATGATTACTTTTTTTCTGGTTGTATAAATATTTTATCCTTTGAATCTTAAACAATTGCACCTTTCTCTTTTACTGTTTTTGTGTGTCCTTGATAAAGAACACTGGTCAGAGAATGTAAGCTATACACAGGATAAACTACATATCCTGGTTTATTCAATGTGCAGAAATTGAAAATTTTAAAATTATTTGCATCTAGAAGATATTATATACTGCTTAGATGGAAGAGTTCAAAATGAATCTGAAACTAATAATCTAATCTTCATAGACTAATTAAGAAACTAAAGCTTTTAGCTAATAATTAAAATGTCTTAATTTGTATGACAAAGCATGACAATATATGTATTAGGAAAAATAATTATATCAGAATTTTCTCGATTTCTCTGTAGATTTCAGAGCATGAATCTACAGGTTTTTTTGCTAGACATATAATTTTTATACAGTAATGCTAGAATAAAATTGTCAATATACAAGGCAAAATTTTACATGTTAATTGTACAATGTGCCCACAAAGACACCAATACACCTGTATGGTTTCCTTTAGGAGTAGCCTGGAATTTCTGAGAAATTTCACAGGTTCCTTCACTAAACACCCAGACACAATAGTGCACCATTTACCTCTCAGGCATTTGCTCTGCAATCCTGTCTCACAATGGCAGTTACTTGCTATCTGTCTCAAGTTTTTTAAAAAATGTATGTTTTTAATTGATTTTTATTTTTTAGAGAGAGAAAGGGGGAGGAATAGAAAGACATACACATCAATGCAAGAGAAACATCCATTGGCTACCTCTTGTATGCCCTCTATTGGGGATCAAGCCAGCAACCCGGGCATGCATCCTGACCGGGAATCAAACCAGGGACCTCTTGGTTCATGGCTCGACTTCCCACCACTGAGCCACATCAGCTGGGCTCAGTTGTCCTGCTCAACTTTTATCAAGTCAACAAATATGCAAGACCTAAAATAGGAGTTAAACAGCTGTGCGTCCGCTAGAACAAGAAGGAGAATAAATAAGAAAACCAATCTTCTTCTTATGAGATAATTTCACCTCTGTCAAATAGGGTAAATCTACTATAAACATAATTAAAAGAACACAAAAAACTTGGCAAAGTTCAAAAAATATGTGTGTTTTTTTTTTTACACATTCAGAATTTCTTTAATTTCTACCTGATCATCCAGCGGTAACTCGCAGAAGGCAGGGATATATTTTGCCCATTCAACCAAGACCAAGAGCTGCTGTTTCATAGATTCACAAACATCACCGATGTTTGCAATTTTCTTCACATTTATGTCTGTGCTCACACCAGGGCTTGAAGCTGACATCTAGCATGAACAAGAACATTATGTTAACTTTGCATTTAAAACAAGTCATAACCACTACCCCTCTTTTTTCTATGAATGCCACTGAAGTGGCGCTATCCTTGTCACAGTATCTTGAAATATGGCAAATATTTTTAAATTGAGAACTGAAATACCTTTCAGTACAAGTTGAATTGAAAACATTCCCTGCATATGGGAGCAGTATCTTATTTTAATGAACACAATTGTAGAAAAAGTTACCAACTTTTGGGGAGTGCCATAATCTAAAATGACTATACAAAGAAATAAGAGTATTTATATGAAATATGCCCTGTGGTTTCCTTTTTCATTAAAAAGTGATATTTCTATTAAGAAATATCCATCTTTAACTTGTTGAAAATATTTACGGTGGGTAAAGTTTAACAAACTGGGAGAAAGGATTTAAATGAGAAACAAGATGATTCATGTTCTGCACTAAATAGATACCCACAGAAAGAAAATCAAAAAACTAAACTTTGACTTAGCAACATTAAAAAGCTTAACCTAATAATAATTTTTACAACTATATATAATTTTGAACTCTATAAAAATATGTGGTGTCAAGATAACTTTCTGCTGAAGAAATGACTTTCTGAAAGTTCTTATGAACTTTTCTGTACTTTCTGAATGTGGGTGTACGTGTCTTTCTGTAGCGTGTGTGTCCTTCCTCACACCTCCCCAAAAGCCATTCTCTAAGCACTTTACAGGCCAACAGGTAATCTGCAAGCAATGCTGATGATAACAGTGAGGTTAACCTCATCGTATTATCCTTGTGTTATCAAAAAGGAAAGCAGTTGCACTGACTCATTATAGAACTGGATTAATAGTTAGCTATTTCATAATTTGCTTTATAATAGAAAAAATATCACTAACATTTCTAATAGGAGCAATGTTAAAATAAACTGTCTGAAAGGGTCTGTTTAGTTGATTCTTAAACCATTGTTACTTATGTAGATAACTAATGTCCTATGTAAAACTTTAGAACTGATATTCTCACACTAGAACCTGCAACTCTCTCTTGTGCTTTTCAAAATCTGGCTCTTCCCCTAAACACCTATTTCCAAAGCAGGTGCCAGGATGAGTTCTTGAGTCTAGAAACTGTTTGTAAGGAAGGAAGCTCTGATGATCTGTCTCAACCAAACTCTCCAAAAGTGTGGTAACTGATTTTACACATTCAACCAACAAAACGAGGTTCTCCCCGCAGAGTCCTGTACCACGCATTAAATACTTCAAATGAACTTTGTAAACAAATGTATATTTTACAACCTTCCACTAAAATACATCTCATTATCCCATTCATAAATAGGAAC
>PVJC01000439.1:86201-126189 GCA_004026665.1 Murina feae
TGCATGTGATTGTATGAGCAGGGCGGGTGCTGGTGCATGTGATTGTATGAGCAGGGCGGGTGCTGGTGCATGTGATTCTATGAGCAGGGCGGGTGCTGGTGCATGTGATTGTATGAGCAGGGCGGGTGCTGGTGCATGTGATTCTATGAGCAGGGCGGGTGCTGGTGCATCTGATTCTATAAGCAGGGCGGGTACTGGTGCGAGGTGGGTACCTGGCGAGACCGAATTTCTGCCTGTGCCAGCGTGTTAATGGAAGGGATGTTGGTGCCATCAAAAGTGCTTCTTCGGGTGCTGATCCGATCACGTTCATTTTGCACAGCTAGGGGAGAAAAATCACAATGTCTATCAGTTGCTTCTCTTTACTGCGTGTCACAAAATAAAGCATGGGAAGTGAGAAGGGATGTTTCTAAAAGACCTGAGAATGCAGAGAAGTGTGACCAAAGACACTTCTCATTCTGTGTCACTTTTAAAGACAGAGCCAGGCTTGTCACTTGAGCTCAAAAAATACTGTCTGTGGGGATTTCATGATGGCATGCATATGAGAAAGTGTTGGGTCAGCCAGTTCAGGCATGCTGTATTTCAGTTAGACAGTTTTCCAAACTCTTGGAGTTAATAAGACCGTGAGGTAACTGGAGGAAGAGCATTTATCGCACATGAGATTGACTAAGTCAAAGAGAAGAGTGTATTCACTATCAGAGATATAAGTCAAGTTGAAACCTCCATTTTCTTATTCTTCCAAGCCCTGAGCAAAAATAGAAAGGAAATTCAGTTTAGTTGTGGTGATTTTAAGATTGTAATCTTATGATCTCTTAGGAAACAGTGTTCTTGGAAAAGTTTACAAACATGACCCAAGCCAAAGGCACAGCAGGCAGGACGTCTCTCCTGAGAAGACTGAGGCTGGAAATGCAGCATTTGGGAAGGTGAAGAAATCCTCCTATTATAGAAATGACTTCTAAGAGAGAGCTAGATCGACCTTTTCTCAGTAGAGGAAGAAAGAAACATGTGTATCCCCAAATTCCTTATTGAAAACTAAAATTCTCAATAAAATTTCCTAAAACTAATAAGGATGAGTAAGAGGGGGTTTGACTTGTGTATTTGCCACAAAAAGAGTAACAGAGGTCACATGTTAAAAGTTGGATTTCAAAACTAGGAGGTAAAATTATCTCTGCTAACCAAAAAGGACGGAAACAAGTCCTGTAGCCCCTAAATTATTTACGTTAATGCTCTGCCCTGTTCTGCTAGGAGGACAAAACATTGAACTACCATAGTTTTTAACGCAGTTTTATTTTATTTAAAAAACTCACTAATTTCTGCCCAGCCAATATGACTCAGTGATTGAGTGTCCACTCATGACCCAAGGGGTCACCAGTTCGATTCCTGGTCTGGGCACATCCCCGGGTTGAGGGCTCAATCCCCATGTTTCTCTCTCAGTGACGTTTCTATCTCTTTCTTTCTCTCCCTTCCTCTCTCTCTAAAATTATAATAAACAACTTTATATTTTAAAAATTCATGAATTTCTATGCTCAAATCTACTATCTATCCAACACGTACCATTAACTATCAACTCATTAATTTGGAAGAGAAAACACTGAACTTTTTGCCTTTAAGAGTGAGTAGATATTAAGTTAGAATAAATCAATAATATTTTATTTTAAAATCTTATTTATTGGTAGCTTATCCTTCTCCTCTTCTTTCATTTCATTTCATTTCTTTCTTTCTTTTTCTTTTGCAGAAATTATCATTGACTTTCAGCCTAAACTAATGAAATACATTTATGGAAATAAAAATGTAAGTTATGCTTTTATGAATTGAACTTACATGATCAATCTTTTAAAAAATACTAAAATATATCATGGACAGTTGTAACCTTCCTACTGCTAAAGTTTTCAACAGAAAACCATGTTTATATACATTTACACCTTAAACTGGATATGATGCTCTCGTTGTAAATAAGCATATATAACCATGCTAAAATCCATAAGTTACTTCGTAATCTATTTATAAAACACTAATGTATTATTCTGTGAATAGTAGATGATATAATTTCATTATTTTTTAAAATAATTCATGCAAACAAGGGTAAACTCTTAAAGGAAATAAAGGGTGGTGATCTGCAAGTGGAGGTGGATGAAAAAGATGGGAAAAGCATATAATCAACCCATAAACTATCTGATATGCCACTAGACATAAACCATTTTTAAAAACAGTTTATTGATTTTTAGAGAGAAGGGAAAGGAGAATAGAGAAACATCGGTGTGGGCTGATGCCTCCTGCACACCCCTTACCAGGGACTGAGCCTGCAAGCTGGGGAAGTGCCCTGACCTGGAATTGAACCAATAACCTTTTGGGGCAGAGGACGATGCCCAACCAATTTAGTCACACCGGCCAGGGCAGGTAAAAGTCATTTTTAAATAGGAAAGTGCCTCTCCTTTAACTCTAGGAACTTTCATTTGCCTCCTTTTTTGAGATTAACAACCTGAACAAAACTATTGAAATTTTGGTCTCTTTAAAATATTGAGTGTCAAAAGAAAACACTAGCTATGTTCAAGACAGGTTTGATACATCTTACATTTCTAAATGGTGATTTTATTCCATTAATTTCTTAATAGTTTGTGAAATAGTTCTGAAAACTATCTCTGTGCATATGACCGGCACAGGAATAGGAAAAAACTGATACGCAAAAATCTTATAGTGACTGTTCCCTGCCAAACATTTAAACGTGTTCGATACCTTTTTAAATTAACCTTAGTTAGGATGTAGGATAATATAACCAGATTATTTAATATGTTCAAAATGAAACTGTTCACACTAAAATAGAGTATCCATCCCATGTCTCTGTTCCTCAATGGAGATAAGCTCCATGAGGGGGAGAAATATTCTATTATGTTAACTACTGACACCTCAGCATCAGAACAGTGTTGGGAAAGTAGCAGTGCTCAATGAATATTTGTTAAATAAATACATGAATGCATGCACAGTCCTAATTCAGTTAATGTTTATAAAATAAAGGTATCTAATCTTATTAACAGTAAAAATGTGCTTAAAAATACAGTTATAATTTCAACTGATTAACAGATATTGGCCATCTATTTTTTGAACAGGATGTTGGAATGTTATTTAGACAACAGTTTTGTTGACAGGTGTAACACGGTAGTAAAATAATGGCATCTGACTTAGTCATCAGATAGAGACTGGGTGTCAGTTCCTTGGTAAATCCTTAAACTCAAGGAACCACAGATTCTTCATTAAGAAAAATCAGAACTCATGTGAAAATGTTATGATGATGAAATGAGAATGTGTGTATTATATTTTTCATCGATAATGTTAAATATCATTAGTATGTTATATGTTACCTTCTTTCTTCATTCCTGCTCTAAAACACTTTCTTAATCGACAGTATCTGCATTGATTTCTTTTGTCCTTGTCAACAACACATTGCCGACTGAACCTATAATATTAAATAAAAGATGTATTAATTTTTCAGAAACACACAAATAGACTTTAAATAAGTATGCACAAATGTGGCCCAATAGAATGTATAAGAACAAAGAATGCTCGTATATAATTCAAAAACAAAACAAAAAAAGAACAATAAACTGACTTCTCCAGATTGTGAACATTTGTAGCTTTCCTCCTGCTATCATTTCTAACATAAAACCATGATCAGCCCGTACATGGGAATACAAGCCTCACCTCCCATGTAGCCTTTAGAAAATAAAACTGAATGACAGTGCACATGGTCATTTCTATCATGAGTCATGAAAGCCAAACCTAGCTTAACATCTTTGATGTATGAATCTCAATTGCCTGTTGCTAAAGGTTTTTGGTGTAATGGAGACTATATCAGAACTTCATTCCTCTGCACTTTCATGCTTTTCTCATCTAATTTAATAAAAGAGTAATATTGAAATTGACCATTTCTACAGGATGCCTAAGCCACGCTCACCAGCCAATCAGAGTGGCTGTATGCAAATTAACCCAGCCAAGATGGAGGCCGGCAGAGCTGGAGTAAGCAGGAGGCTTCTGTTGCACCAGGAGTAAACTATGCCGGCTGGATGGGCTTCTCCAGGCTCATGCAACATATTTGCAACATTGTTTCAATTATAGAAGCCTCAGAGCTGAAGCAAACAACAGGCATCTGTTGCACCAGTGATGGAGGGAACTGCCTGCCTAGGCAACATTCTTTCAATTATAGAAGCCACGGAGCTGAAGCAGACAGGAGGCTTCGTTACCTGCCTAGGCCTCGGCTTAAAGGAATAGTGTATCAATTATAGAAGATAAATAAACCCCAGAAACCTGCTTCCAGCCAGCCTTGCTGGGACGTTAGGTCAATGGGAGCTGTGGGCAGCCAGAAAGCCTGCAAACAGCCATCAGCCCGTCACCCAGACTGGCCAGGTATCCCAGTAGGGACCCAAAACCTGAAGGGACTGTGGGCAGACTGAAAACGCCCCTCAGCTCCTCACCCAGGCTGCCCAGACACCCCATTAAGGACCCAAAACCTGAAGGAACTGTGGGCAGCCTAAAAACGGCCCTCAACCCATCACTCAGGCTGGCCACACCCCAATGGGGTGAGGGTCCACACTGGGGGGCTTGGCCAGCCTGCAAACAGCCATCAGCCCCTTTCCCAGGCTGACCAGGCACACCAGCAGGTGGACATCCCCAGAGGGTTCCCAGATTGCGAGAGGTCACAGGCTGGGCTGAGGGACCTCCTGAGTGCACAAATTTTTGTGCACCAGGCCCCTAGTTGTAAATATTCTTCAACTCATTTTAAATGTGCTTCACATTCAATTAAAGTTTACTCTAAATAGATGCCCAACTACATGTCAAGAATAGCACTGATTAGTCTCTGCACAATTAGATGTCACCTGACACCCACTAAAATGGCTCTGATAAGGAAAAAAAAAAACCAGACAATACCAGTATTGATGAAGATGCATAAAAACTGGAACTTTCCTATATCATTGGTCATAATATACAATGCTGCAGCTGCTTAGGAAGAAAGTTGGCTGTTTTTTAAAAAGTTAAACATAGAACTATCATATGATCCAGCAATTCCACTCCTAGGCATCAAACCAAAAGAAAGAAACCACATGCTCACACACAAACTTGTACAGAAGTGTCCATAGCAGCGTTATCCTAATAGCTAAAAGGTGGGGGCAACCCTAATGCCCATCGGTTGATGAATAGGTACCTAAAATGAGGTTCCCACACACAATGGATATTATAAATAACAATGGACTGGAATGGAGTTCCGACACATTCTAGGACTTGGCTGAACCTTGAAAACACTATTTTAAATGAAAGTAGTCAGACACAGAAGGCCACATAGTATGTAATTTCACTTATATCAAATGTCCAGAAGAGGAAATGTATAGACACAGAAAGTAGACTAGTGTGTGCCTCATATTGGTGGAGAAGAAGTTGGTGGGAAAGGGTCGTGACTGCTAAAAGGTAAGAGGGTTCTTTATAGGGTGATGAAAATGTTCTAAATCGATTGTAGTGATGATTGCAACTCTGTGGACATACTAAAAAACTGAATTGTACACATAAAAAAAGGAGTACCATTTCTGAAATTAGACCTGAAGCTTGATTCCCAGATCCACCATTCTTGATAGGATTTGGCAATGTAATTGTGATATATCTAACCCTCAATTGTGCTATGACATTCACACACACACCCCAGTTAATTTACAATTGTAAGAGAGGGAGGGCTTGCTATAAAAGGTTGTTGTGTGAATGTACTTTATAGACTTTGGGACAAATATTAAACATATAGTAAGTAATAAAATTCCTTTAAAATTCTGGCTTAATATTATCCATATGTATATCCCTGATTACTTGTGGTTGATTAGTAATGATGAGAATAAAATAATATATTTTGTGATCTATATAAAATATTTCTTCTAAAAAATATGGCTACTAAATATGAAATAAGTACAAAGCCTACTGTAGATGAACTGACCTGGAAGAGAGACATACTTTCTGGATGAGGAAAAAAAAATCATTGTTCATTTGAGATTACATGGCTGAGGAGACTCAGAAGAGAGGGCCAGGTTACCAACAATCACAGCAGGAGAATGCATTCAACTAACATTAAATTAATGCAAAATGGAACACATATGTATTAAGCACCTACTGTGTGTAAGATCCTGGTGTAGGGATTAAACAGAGAAATATTATCTATCTCTTCCATTCAAGGAAACTATAATCTAGTAGGGTACACATACAAGTTTACAGACAACCATAATAAATAAGCTAATGTGGGAAGTATTGAGACAGTAATTTAAAGTGCTTAAAAGGGCCAATCCAACTTCAGTGTGATGGAAGAGTTAGAGTGAAAATGAAATTACTAAATCTAACAGAATGGATAAATTTAAAACCAGCAAATGTGAGTTTTTTAAAAAACCTTTATGATCCTAAACTTGTATCAATATAACAATTATGCAAATGGAGAATTATAGCATTTGCTTAAGAGCAAAATATGTAAAGAAGTCCAAGGTGGTAGCACTACTCATGATGGGAAAGTGTGAGTCAACTCTACATGTTGGTGGAATCTTCTCTGAATTTCCAAAAGTTGCTATGGTAACACTCCTTTCCTACTTTTCTTAGACAGGAAGCATGGAGATCTTGAAAGCCCTTAATGCAGCTGATAGACTCTGATTCTGAAAAGTTTTTGATGGATTTTGTTGTTTGGATTGTTATTTTTCATATTTATGGATTTCACCTTTAGCAGAACACATGACTCAAAAAAGTACTGTTTACCTGTTATTTTGTATTTATTTTTATTGATGATTTTGGAAATCTACATTGATCTACATTTTATCTTTGGAGTTTTGCTATTTATAAAAGCAAGATCTATCTAAATACATTTTTATTTTGTTTACCAAGAAGGCGTTAAAGTGAATGATTTACATTTTTTTACATACTAAGGTTTCCTGGAAAAATTACTAGAAAATAGTAGTTAAATATTTAGAGAGTTATGTATTAACTTTTCCATGCCCTTAGAAATCAAATGGCATCACACTGGAAAAGAATTAACTTCTTCCCAGATACAATCTGCACTCAAGAACTGTCATTCTGAACACTCATTGTGATATATCTAACCCTCAATTGTGCTATGACATTGACTAGATATTCAAACAGAAAAACCAGCCTACTAGAAAGGTGGAACACATAAAATACAGTTTTAGATAAAATGTTAAATTCAATGGCAAAATTGTGGCACAAGAAATAGATTTAAAATTTTAGAACTGAAAATATAAATTCATCCATTAACTTAAAAAAGCTAAAAAAAAAAAAGCTACCAAAGTTATCTGTACTTTTACAATTTTGTTTGAAAAAGACTTAAGATATAATGATGCTTAAAAGAATACCAATGCTTCAAAAAGGATGCAAATTGTGAATCCACTGAAATGCAGATTTCAATATGCCTATTGGCATATGAACATGTGATAAAACAATAAAGAAATACCAGGAGAAGGCAGGAAATTTCCTACAACAGTCACCTCTGGGAGAGAGTGGAGAAAGAGAAAGCCTTCGGAGGTGTCCACTGGGGTCCAACTATACTGGTATAAGCTGAGTGATAAGTATGTGGAATTTTTTATATACGTTCAATAACTCTGGGTGCTTCATAAAAGAGAACCACCTAGGTGAATGTGCGTCCTGCTCTCACACCCAAACACCCTCATTCTTCAAGCAGCTTACAGAAATAGAAAAGCTCTGAACTGTGTTCCCTTCTTGCATGCCTTTTGAAAGCCCTCTGCGGACGCCTTTGCTGACAGGAGCGTTTCAGGTACCTGCACGAATACACGTGGCTCTTGCGGATGCTGCGTCTGAAGAAGCCCTTGCACCCGTCACAGCTGGACGCTCCGTAGTGCTTCCCGGTGGCTCTGTCCCCACATATGGCACACAGACAGTTGACCCCGTTGTCTGCGGTATTCATACTTGTTGTCTCTGGGGCAGAACTATCTGTTCAAAAAAAAAGGGGGTGGAATAGAGTTTGAGTCAGTACTGAGTCTTTCTAGTTAAATCACCCCATTAAATATTCAGAGGCTTGAAACAGTCCACTCTTGGCTTCTTGGAAGCCCCACATACGGCTTCCTTTGAGCCACTGGCTGCGTCTGCCAGTCTTCATCCGTTCTCCCCTCTGACTATTACACATTGGGACCTACAGGGCTCAGTCCCCCAACCACACTCTTTCTCAAGGGCTCATCTAGTCCCACAACATTATTATCTGCATGATGAACAGCCCCAAATTTTATCTCCAGCTGTTATGTCTCCCACAGGCATCAGTCTGAAATGCCCAATACCTATTTAACAACTTTACTGTGCAATTTAAGAGGACTTTTAAATTAATGTATAAAAACAGAACCCCTTGATTTTCCTTCTAGAACATGTTCTTCCTTCAGTCTTCCATAGAGGTCTATGGTAGCATCCAGAACCCAAGGCCAATAACCTACGAGTCTTCAATGGATTCTCTCCTTATCACTCATACCCAATTCAATAGTAAAGTCCATATTTAATCTACAACTTTTCTCCTTTTTACAATGGTCACCCTTATCCAACTGACCATCATCTTTCCCCTGGGTCATTGCAAAAGCTTCCTGTCCAAGTTCCTCCTTCATCCTTGCTCCCTGCCTTTCATTACTTCAAAGCCCCACAGTGCTCCTGGCATAAGAAAGCCACACCTCACCAGCCTTTTGCATCCAACCCTTAGATACAGGTAAGTAACATCGTGGCGTCTGAAGCTCCATGGATAGAGCCCCTTCCCATTCCATCATCTAGGACTATCTATTTCCACCCTGTTCACCGTCCACCAGCAAAGCTGGCCTGTTTTCTCCCTGAGTCCTTTCCTATCTCAGAGCCTTGACACTTGCTATTCCTTCTGCCTAGAAGAAAAGTTCTTCATCAAAAATATCTTCCAAATGGTTTTCCATCTCCTGTTCTAATCTCTCATTTTCTGTGAAATATTCTCTGAACCCCCCAGAGTCATTTCCCATCTTCCCTTCAAGTAAAACCTAGAACTCCGATTATTTGAAAAATAATAATAACTGATTTATTGTCTTAAATTATATTCGGTAATAATCTGCCCCTTTATTATCCATCTCTGTCTATAGAATACAAACTTTGTGATGGCAGAGCATTTATCTGTCTCATTCACCTTCACTATCTTCTAGCTCTAAGAAATGAGCCTAGCATAAAGTGGGATCCACTATATAGTTATGAAGAAAGAGACTTTAAAAATTCACAGATAATTTTACTTAAGCATTTAAATGAGTTAATGTTGTTGACTACATCTTTAAAAATCTGTATGCAGTCGCCCTTGTCTGTGTGTCGCAGTTAGTTGGGCATTGTCCCAGGTCAGGACACATGGCATTCGTTGCCGGCTCAATCCTGGGAGGATGTGTATAGGAGGCAGCTAATCAATGTTTCTCTCTTCATCTCTCTCTTCCTTCCTCTCTCTAAATAACAACAAAAAATATATTTTTTAAAAAACCACTACATGGAGCTTAAAAAATCTGTATGTACTTAAAAGATACTGAATATATAAAGTAATATTTTTAATTTTTAACTTATATAATTGTATAATATTAACATAACAATTCATTATATCTCCAAAATAACAAAAGATAAAATGAATGGTTGTCATGTCCCAAGTACATTCTGTAACAACATATATTTTCTACTTACTAATATTTCTGAGTAGACAGATATAATCTATATATATAAAAGTCTAAGCGACTGTTATGACAGAAGAACTGGAATGACCGGTCACTATGATGCGCACTGATCACCACGGGGTAGACACTCAATGCAGGAGCTTCCCCCAGCCTGCAGGCCCCAGTCGCTGAAGGGGCCTGGTGGCCAACAACCTAGTCCCTCCCCCTGGCTGGGCCCTTGGGCTGGGATGGGAAGCCGGGGGTGGTGGCGGCAGATGCCATCCCTTTCCCAGGAAGGCTGAGGGCCGGCTACCTCCTTGGGGCTGGTGGCCAACCTCCCAGGTACCTCCCCAGGCCAACAGGTCCTGATCACCAGATCGGGGCCAGGCCCTGGGCTTGGATGGGGAACCAGGGGTGGGTGGTGGCCAACATAGGTGGTGAAGGAAGAAGGGGAGATGCGGGGAACTGTGCAGTGGCGGCACTCAGACAGTGAGAGAAGGAGGAGGCGAGGAACCTGATTGGTCTTAATAGCAGGCCAGGCCTAGGGACCCCACCCATGCATGAATTTTGTGCACTGGGCCTCTAGTCATGTATAATTTCATCAAGTTAAAAAAAAATAAGAATATGTTTAAAGTTAATCATATTGTATGGTGACCTATTGTACTCAAATGTAAGAATTTTTCGTTTGGTAACATAAACAAAATGGATACTAGAAATAGGCAGCTAGAAGTATTTTAGAATTAACAACATTCTATGATTATATGAAAATACGAAAAAATTCAACCCTCATCATTGACTTAGAGACACACATCCAAGGCCTCCGCAAGCCCGAGCTGTGTGAGGGCTGCCGGGCTTTCCATCTGCGAGTGATAACCCCAAGTTAACTGTAACTGAGTGACTCAAGAGTGGCCATGGCCATGGGCAGAGCCATAAAGCTGTAAGCTCCTTCAGCAGCTTTAAGTTTAATGTCATACTTATAAGTCATTAACAACATTATTAGAAAAAAACAAATCCAAAAACATTTTGAAAAGTCAATTATTTTAGTAAATACTTACGATATGCCTATCTCTACTATTAGCAATCTATAGTCTTTTTTTAAAATCATGAGTCTACTGAAATAAATAATACTCTGTTAAATATCTCTCATCAAATCTAAACATAAGGAACCAAAACAGCGACTTTCTAAGATTTGCACTATCATTCATTATAACTCTCTTTGTGCTAAAATTTCAGAATTCATCTTCTGACAATTTGTAATACTTGTTCCACCAATAATACAAGATAGAAGAAAATTAAGATAATCAGAGTATGTTACATGCTCAATTCTGAACTAAACACACAAACACATTTCCCAAACTACATATAATTACTAGGTTTTAAGAGTTCTATCAATTATAGCTGATCTTAGACAATATTTTTACTTAAAAAATAAATTTAAAGTCAATGTAAGCTGTATTATAAAAAGACCTGAACCCTAAACAATTCATGTCTTATTTAAAGTTAAAATGTTACAGTAGATACATACCAAGAGCTTTTGAGGCTAAACATTAGCTTGTCAAAGTGGGGTTATAATATAAACCTTTATTTCCTTTCATATTTGTGTGCAATGAAAAAACTTGATAGTAATTTTCAATGCAGTTTCTCACTGGCAGCAGTGAGAACTGGAATAATGAAGTAGGGGCAACTAGAAAAACTATCCAGTGTTCTATGAAAACTCTGTCCTATTTGCCATCTAAATATTGCCTAGAAAATACACTTTACAGCCAATCTGCCAATGTTACTTATTGCTGTGATTGACAGTAAACAAAATAATTCTTTTTACCTAACTGGGCCATGCCAGGATTCTGAGGTTACTTTATTAAGCATAATTAGGCTTTTTCTATCTCAAACATAAAATGGGCAGAGCATTATTATTATAAAATGTGTGATGACGTCCAGAAGCTCAGATGTGTGGCTTTAAAATGTGAGCCCCAATGTATCCCGCAGTAAAACCTGGGACTACCACCCTGGGAAGCGCACTCTGACTTCTCCCACTGTACTTCCTTAAAAATACATATTTATAAAGCAGATGAGAACTCACCATTTGAATTATACAGAATCTGCATGGTTTCAAACTCCAAGGTTGTATACGTGGGGTCCAAAACTTCACTGTAGTTAGCCATATCCATGTCCAGGATGGGTTCCGATACCCTCATCATTGACTTACAGACACACATCCAAGGCCTCCACAAGCCTGGGCTGTGTGAGGGCTGCCGGGCTTTCAATCTCAAGTGATAACCCCAAGTTAACTGTAACTGAGTGACTCAAGAGCAGCTGTGGGCGGGGCCGTAGAGCCCTAAGCTCCTTCAGCAGGCCAGCGCGGCTCCTGGCTTCTCTTTATGGCACACAAAAGCAATTTCCTGTGATAATCTTGGAATGTTGCATGAACTCACCTTACCTGAAGTGCTTAGTGGACTAACTTGATTTCCTAGATTGATTTCCAGTAGATAATAAATGATGTCATTAAGGGGATTCAACAGAGAAAAGAGAATCGAGTGTCAGGTTTTAAATTGTAACTGAACCAAGATTTATCCCACTGAAGGGGCTGAAATCACATACTACATGTTCCCAAAGATGGGACTTTACCGCTGTAAATGTGATAAGTCACAACGCTATGTTAACACTTAACTTAAGCTCTTAACAATTTCAAGTGTTCTTACCCATACAGTAAAGCTAACTTTGTTTATTTTGTAATAAAACAAGCTTGTAATTTGAAATGACTGGGATTTAAGATATATTTCAGTAGGAGCCTGGGTACAACCTTAATAAGGCCTTTAACATATTCTAACTTTTAATGTATGAGTCTGTGTCCCTTGGGTGTTTGCAAACCTCCCAAGGGCAGAAGCATTTATAAATAACTGTGACATGAATAAGGTTCCATTTCTTCAGACTTCTGATGCCTGTTATATTCTAGGTATTAACCTGAAATAAAGCCTTCCCTCACCGGTGTGGATCTACACAATCTCATCACCAACCCTCCATATCTAACTTCCGTATAGTACCTGATATCTTTTATGTGTATATGTGACAAAGAGCATTTATAAGGTAGTATTCAATGATTATATTTTACTTCTGAGAATACACTTATTAACTTTATCTTCTAAGAAAAAGTTCCACATGGTTACACTATGAAGTCAGAATTTCTACATTTGTTAAAGATTATTATAAGGTACTATTTCTTATTCAATTTTTTTAAACCATAAAACTTGGAAATTAGTAAAGAAATTATTGTATTTTTCACCTGGACAGGCTAGGCTGGCCTCTTAAACTCAAAACCACATGAAGAATTGTGAAGAAAACAGCAGAGTCACCTTCGCCACAAGTCACTGAATCAAACAGTGATCCTGAAATATCTCTCTTGCCTTTATGTTCTATAGTGTCTTAACAGTGAGAATAATATTTGCAGGATACATTTTATGGGCTGATTTTCTTTAGTGAAGGCTAACTGTACTAGTAGTTACTCAGTTTTTGAGAAGTAGATAGCAAGAAAATTCTGTGGCTTTCATGTGCATGAAGTGGTTCTCCTTTGTGGTGAACTTACACAAAAGTGTTCCCATTATGACCCAAAGGATTGAATTGTGCGCACTCTTTCCTGTCTCGGTAGTAACTCACTAGTGCTGAGAGATGTCATCAATGGGAGTGTTTCAACAGAAGGAAAAGAAGAAACATAAGATAGAGAGCCCAGCCTGTATGGCTAGACGGTTGAGCATTGACCTATGAACTGGGAGATGGGTCGCCAATCGGTCTTGGCAAGGTTTCTAGCTTGACCCCCACTAGGGAGGGGCATGGGGGAGGCAGTTGATTCTCTCTCATTATTGATGTTCATATCTCTCCCTCTCCTTTCCTCTCTAAACTCAATAAAATATAATTTAAAATATATATAAGGCAGAGAACCATTCACTTTTTCCTTTTTGTTGAACTTATTGAGGTTGACACTGGTTAACAAAATTATATGAGCTTCAGGTACACAATTCCATAACACATCACCTGTACACTGTATTGTATATTCACCACCCCATCAAGTTTCCTTAGAGAACAACCTAATATAATCTAATAAAAGAGTAATATGCAAATTAACCATCACTCCAAGACACATAAGCCATGCCCACCAGCCAAGCTACGTCCACCAGCCAATCAGAGCAGCTGTATGCAAATTAACCCAGTCAAGATGGCGGCTGGCAGCCATGGAGCTGGAGCAAACAGGAGGCTTCCGTTGCACCAGCAATGGAGTTGAAACTGCCTGCCTTGGCCGGCCAGGCCTCTGCTCAAGGCAACAATGTTTCAATTATAGAAGCCATGGAGCTCAAGCAAACAGGAGGCATCATTGCCTGACTAGGTTTTTGCTCAAGGCAACAAAGTTTCAATTATAGAAGATAAATAAACCCCAGAAACCTGATTTCAGCCAGCCTTGCTGGGATGTTGGGTCAATGGGAGCTGTGGGCAGCCTGAAAATGGCCCTCAGCCCCTCACCCAGGCTGGCCAGGTACCCCAGTAGGGACCTGAACCCTGAAGGGACTGTGGGAAGCCTGAAAATGGCCCTCAGCCCTTCACCCAGGCTGGCCACACCCCAATGGGGTGAGGGTCCCCACTGGGGCGCTTGGCCAGCCTGCAAACAGCCATTAGCCCCTCACGCAGGCTGGCCAGGCACACCAGCAGATGGACATCCCCTGAGAGGTCCCAGACTGCGAGAGGGCCCAGGCCAGGCTGAGGGACCCCCCCCCAAGTGCACAAATTTTTGTGCACCAGGCCCCTAGTCTATAATAATAAAAGCTTAATATGCTAATTAGACCAGACAGCCAAATGACCTTTGGATATCATTCTGGATGTCCTTCTGGACAAAGTTGCGACAGCAGGGGCTGAGGCAGTTAGGGGCTATCTGGCAGGCAAGCAGAGTGGTTAGGGGCAATCAGGTAGGCAGTGAGCAGTTAGGGGCAGGTAGGCAAGTGGTTAGGGGCAATGAGGTAGGCAGGTGAGTGGTTAGGGGCAAATCGGGCAGGCAGGAAGGCCAGAAGTTAGTATCCAGTGGTCCTGGATTGTGAGAGGAATGTCCGATTCCCATGGGATCAGGCCTAAACCAGAAGTCGGACATCCCCCGAGGGGTCTTGGATTGTGAGAGGGTGCAGGCCGGGCTGAGTAGCCCCCCCCCCCCACTACCATGCATGAATTTCATGTACTGGGCCTCTAGTCTATATATATATATATATATATATATATATATATATATATATATATATATTATGCAAAGTGTCTCCTCGGGAGTTCAACCAGGAGAATGGGAATTTGATCACTCAGTATGATATGCACTGACCACCAGGGGGTGGCACGGGACATGTCAGGTGACCAGAGGTGGCCGGCACTGAGGGAGCAAAGGAAGAAGGAGACGAGGGTGGGGGGAAGTAGAGGAGGAGGGGAACCACGTGGCAGTGAGCAGGTGGTGAGGAAAGGAGGATGCAGGGAGGCAGGAAACCTGATCAGTCCTGATCACCGGCCAGGCCTAGGGTCCCTACCCATGCAGGATTTTCATGCACCAGGCCTCTAGCTCATTTATGAGATTGTAAGACAGTAAGAAAAATGTGGATGCACTAATCCCGCCTTATCTGTGGGAGATATGTTCTATGACCCCTCCCCTGAAACTATATAATACTATATATTATAGTATTATAGTATACTATAGTTCAACTATATAGTAGTTGAACCCTATATAATACTATGTTCTTTCCTATACATATATACCTATGATCAAGTTTAATTTATAAACTGGGCCTAGTCAGAGGTGAACAATAACTAATAATAAAATAGAACAATTATAACAAAACTAGGGGCCCGGTGCACAAAAATTTGTGCACTCAGGGGGTGGGGGTCCCTCAGCCCGGCCTGTGCCCTCTTGCAGTCTGGGACACCTCGGGGGAGATATCCATCTGCTGGCATGCTTGGCCAGCCTGAGTGAGGGGCTGAGAGCCATTTTCAGGCTGCCCACAGCCCCTGCAAGAGGGGTGGGAGTTGGTGCACTGAGGGGTGGGAGGGCTGGTGAGTGCAGGCCTGGACGTTTCCCACCGCAGGGCCCATGATTGCACACGCCTGGTGGGCCCCCACCGCTGAGGGGACACACCTGGCGCAGAGCTGGGTGGCGAGCCAGGGGCGGACGCTGGTGCAGGATCCCTCGGTGGGGCTCTGCTGCTGAGTGAACATACCCGGGATGGAGCCGGGCAGCGGACTGGCTTCGGATTATCTGCACTGTGCAGCAGACGCTCCTGCACACCCTGTGGAGGCCTCTGGGGGGTGGATGAAGGTAGCAGACCCTGGACGGGTGCTCCTGCACGCCCCCGAGGAGGCCCCCGGAGCAGAGCCAGGCAGCAGACCCAGGACAGGCATTCCTGGACGCCCCAAGGAGACCCCTGGGGGGCAAAGCCAGGCAGCAGACCCAGGACAGCTGCTCCTGCACGCCCCGCAGAGGCCCCCGCGCTCCCACATGCCCCAGAGAGGCACCCAGGGGGCGGAGCCAGGCAGTGGACCCAGGACGGGAGCTCCTGGATGCCCCTGAGGAGGCCCCAGGCTGGACCCCTCCCCCCACTGAGCTGACACACCTGGCACAGCTATGCTGGCTGCGGAGGCTCCCAGTGCAGAGCTGCCCTGCCAGCCTCCATCTTGGCTGGGTTAATTTGCATACAGCTGCTCTGACTGGCTGGTGGGCGTGGCCATGAGCAGAGGCTCAGCCAGCCTAGGCAGGCAGTTGCAACAGAAGCCTCTGGTTTGCTCTAGCTCCATGGCTGCCGGCCTCCATCTTGGCTGGGCTAATCTGCATACAGCCGCTCTGGTTGGCTGGGAGGCGTGGCTTGCCTGGTGGGCGTGGCTTAGGTGTCTCGGGTAATGGTCAATTTGCATATTACTCTTTTATTATATTAGATACTATAGTAAAGTGAATGGCAATGGGTCCATTGTCAAATAAAATGAGGGTTACTGAAAGACAAGCAGTCTAATACCATGGCAGTCACTCTGACCATCAGGACAGTTAACTACATGACTAACGAGATGCCGGGCAAAGGACAGAAGCAGGAAGGCAGGATCAAAACAGCGCGAATTAAAACATGATTTTTTTTTACTTCTTGAATTTTCCTTTTTATATTTTCAGACAGAGTAACTAACACCGTGAAAAGCAAAACCATGGGTGACAGGGAGGGGTTATGTAAAGCTCAGGAGAACCATGCTGTCACAATGTCCCACCTCATCCCATGCCCATGGGCAGAATCACTGTGGGGCCATGGCATTCCACTCACAGTTCATCTTAGCACAGTGGCCACATGTAGCCGCTAGCAATTAGTCAGAGCTGCCTTTTAAGGTGAAACCTGCTTGCCATTCATGTTACTGTTATTATTTTCTTCATTTTATAGAGTAAACACTGGAGAATTTCCAGAAAATACTGACGATCCAAAGAGCAGGCATGTCTCCTCAAGTGGGCAGTTTGTCTTTTTAATGATATTGGAATCCAGTCAGCTTCCATCTAGTAAAGGAAAGATTCTCTTTGCCTCCGCCCCCCGGACGCCCCATCAAATAAATTACAAAGTACAGAAGTCCTCTTTTTCTTAAATTCTAGGATTTGTAATTTTACTTAATTGGTTAAGCAAATAATATAATTTAAAATAGAGAATCACAAAAATACACTTGATAGTGTATTTGACTTAAATATGTATAATTGCTAACTTTTGTTTGAATAAGAATCCACTACTTGGGATTCTTTATTAATTTTTTAATAATTCCCATACACTATCTTGATATCTAGTCTGTTTTCTTTAGTGGATAACAAAGTCAAAGCTATCTATAAAGCAATCTGAATCCCAGTATGGTAAAGCCTACTAGAATTTTATGCTTTTTAAAAAATATTTTATGTATTCCAATCAACTTGCTTTTATCTACTTCCAAAGTATTTCTCTTGGTTTTCATATGAGAAAAATATATTTTTTCACACTCATATTTCATTGGATTATGCAATATTTAACTAAATTATGAAATAACAGGAACAAATGCATTAACATGCTAGGTGACAAATACTAGTGATCCTTGATCACTATGTGAAGTTGCTGAGATGTCAGGGGACACTGCAGCCATATTCCATCCAAGATGGAAACAACACAGAAGTCCATCAGTGGATGAATGGAAAAGAAAATGGGCTCTACCATGTTATATGGTCAGCCTTAAAAAGGAGTGCACTACCATATTACCACAATATCAATAAATCCTGAAAACACAATGCTAAGTGAAAAAGGCCAGTCATAGAAAGACCAAAACTGCATAAGTCCACTAATATGAGAAATCTAAAGTCGTCAAACTCATGGATTCAAAAAGAAGAACAGTAGCTGCCAGGAGCCAGGGAGAGGGAGAAATGGGGAGTTATCAACCGAAGGGTATAAAATTTCAGTTAAGCCAGAAGAACAAACCAGGAGATCTGCTGTGCAACATTGCAACAGTCAACAGTAATGTGTTGTACACCTTGAACATGTATTAGAAGAGCTGAGTTCATGTTAAATGTCCTTACCCAAACAAAATCAAATAAAAAGATTGATGGAGAAATAAACTACATCATGGGAAAGTGTTCAACCTTTTTAGTAATCAGAGAAATGTAAAATAAAACAGTTAATGCTCTGAAGAAAAGAAAAGGTGCCTGCTACGTAAGGAAGTTAGCCTACCTTGGTGTGCTCTGCAAAGGAAGTTGAGACCCCCAGTTAAACTAGGGAGTTGGCTATGTGGAGACTGTCAGAGTTTCTCTTGTATTAAATTTTAACAGGAGCTAACTTGTCTTTATACATTAATTTATATCCCTTCTTGTGCCCAATCTCTACTTCTAAAATTTAGAATATTTTTATTAGCTTAAACAAGAAGGGAGAAGAATGAAAAAAAAGGACAATGGAGAAAAATAAAATGTCACAGAGAAACAATTTTAACCATAGTGACTTTTGAATTTTGAATTATGCATCATAACCAAAGCAAATATCACCAAAAAAAAAAAAAAAAAAAAAAAAAAAAAAAAAAAAAAAAAAAAAAAAAAAAAAAAAAAAAAAAAAAAAAAAAGATACTCTCTTTAGTATTTTTTGGTGTTTTCCATTCAATGGTGACTGCAAAATTTTCATAATTTAGTAACTCTGATTTTTGGAAGCATGTCTGTGATGCAACTAAACAAAATAAAATTATACAATTTAACTGTATAAACCATAGGTACATGAAACAGTTAAGGTATGTGTTTACATATTTTCATGTTAAATTTCAGTTATTTTTTAGGCAAACAACAGATTGATCTCACCCACTGAGCTTTCCATTATTGCATCAAGTACTTTTTATAAGTAAATTCATTAAGATTACATTAGGTTAAAAGCTTAACTAGTTATAAGGAAAATTATATTAATTTTATGAATAGGTGATATACAACCCTTAGATACCCTTAAATAAATAGGACTTACATTATTAAATCTTACATTTAACATAAAGTATGAGTGCTTTTAATTTTATTTCTAAAGGTTTAATTGGGAAAAACATCATATATTCATGCTAATTCTTTTAAAAATATCTTAACTAATAAAAGCGTAATATTGAAATTAACCGTTTCTCCGAGACAGGGTAAGCCGTGCCCACCAGCAAATCAGAGCGGCTGTATGCAAATTAGCCCAGCCAACATGGCGGCCGCCACTCATGGACCCGAGTAAATGGCAGCTTCCATTGCAGCAGGAGTGAAAGTGAAACTGCGCCCGCTCTGCTTAAACTGCCTCAAGCAAAACACACTTTTGAAACAAAATAACAATCATAGAATCCTCAGGAGCTGAAGGAAACAGCAGGCCTAAGAGTAACATTGTCTCATTATAGACGCCATGAGGTGAAGCAGAGAGGAGGCTTCGTTAGTTAGTAGGCCGGCTTAAAGGAACAGTGTATCAATTATAGAAGATAAACAAACCCCAGAAACCTGCGTCCAGCCAGCCTTGCTGGGACATTGGGTCAATGGGAGCTGTGGGCAGCCTTAAAGCCTGAAAGCGCCAATCAGCCCGTCACCCACGCTGGCCACAACCCAATGGGGTGAGGGACGTTCCTGGGGGGCTTGGCCAGCCTGGAGACAGCCATCAGCCCATCACCCAGCCTGGTCAGGCATGCCAGCAGGTGGACATCCCCAGAGGGGTCCCAGACTGTGAGAGGGCATAGGCGGGGCTGAGGGACCTCCCAAGTGCACAGAGCAGCTGCAGGGTGGAACAGCGCAGGACCCAAGACCCGTGAGTGGGAAAGGGGCGGTGGGGGCTGGGGTCCTGCTTGCCGGCTGCCCAGGCCCTTTGCGGGGCACCAGGGAGCGGGAAAGAGGCGGCGGCGGGGTCTCGGCCTGCTTGGCGGCTTCTCAGGCCCCTTGCAGGGCACCGGGGAGCGGGAAAGAGGCAGTGGGGGTCGGGGGCCTGCTTGGCAGCTTCCCAGGCCCCTTGCGGGGCACCGGGGAGTGGGAAAGCAAGGCAACAGGGTACCAGTGAGTGGGAAAAAGGCAGCGGGGGCGTCTTGGCCTGCTTAGCGGCTGCCCAGGCCCTTTGTGGGGCACCGGGGAGCAGGAAAGCAAGGCTGCAGGGGCCGGGGTCCTGCTTGGTGGCTCCCCAGACCCCTTGGCAGCACCGGGGAGTGGGACAGGAAGGCAGCAGGGGACTGGTGAGTGGGAAAGAGTCGGTGGCCTGCTTGGCAGCTCCCCAGGCCCTTTGGGGGGCACTGGGAAAGTGGGAAAGCAAGCTCTTGGGGGCTGGGGGCCTGCTTGGCAGCTCCCCAGGTCCCTTCCGGGGATCAGGGAGCAGGAAAAGGCTGGCCTGACCACGAGGCGGGGTTTTCCCTGCTTGCTGGTGGCTGGAGGAAGATGGGCAGTAGGCAAGCTTGGGAGGCAGGCAGCACCCAGCCCTGGCCACAGCTCAAAAAAAGAGAACAACATGCAGGGGAGGGCAAGAGTTTGAGAGATCAACATAGAGGGGGTGCCTGCTCCAAGCCTCCACAGTGTGCCTGGGGGCAGGTCCCCAGTGGTGACACACACACACACACACACACACACACACAAAAGGCACCTGGCAGACTGGGGCCATCATAGGACATCCACTGAGGGGTTCCAGACTGTGAGAGGGGGCAGGCTGGGCTGAGGGACCCTCCCTCTCCCCCCCCGCACGAATTTCGTGCACCGGGCCCCTAGTATTATATATTTTTATTGATGTTAGAGACAGAGAGGAAGGAAGAGGGAGAGAGAAGAACATTGAAGAGAGAGAAACATCGTTTGGCTGCCTCCTGCTGGCCCCCACCTGGGTATCAAGTCCACAATCCAGCCTTGTACCCTGACCAGGAATCCAACCAGCAATCTCTTGGTGCACTGGACGATGCCCAAACAACTGAGCCACAGTGGCCAGGGCTCATGCTAATTCTTAGACAGTAACATATTCTAAAGTGAAATATATAAACTTAATCTGTGCCCCAAAATGTAACATCTATAGGCTAATATGCAAAGTATCCCTTCAGGAGTTTGATTGGGAGAACAGTTCAATCACTTGCTGTGATGTGTGCTAACCACCAGGGGGTGGCGCGGAATATGGTGGGCAACCAGCTGCAGCGGCAGGGCGCTGAGGGAGAGAGGGAAGGTGAAGGTGGGGAGGCGGGGAGGTGGGGGAAACCACGTGGTGGTGGCTCATGGGTGGCAAGGGAAGGAGGAGGCAGGGAGGTAGAAAGGAGGGGGAACCTGATTGGCCCTGATTGCTGGCCAGGCCTAGGGACCCTAGCCATGCATGAATTTTGTGCACCAGGCCTCTAGTATATGATAAACTGAGATCTATTAAAATCTCTCTTAACAGAGGTCACTAAATAGAGGTCACTGTGGAGGAAGCTGAGCAGAATATTGCTGTTCTTTGGCATGATCTCATAGTTTGTGAGCTCAGATGGACCTTCTTCGTCCTAATCAGGTCACACACCTCAGAAAGAAAGACAGTATTACTTACAGATAAAAGGTTGATTTTAAATAACACAACTAATGTTCTTGAGAAATGTTTCTCTCAGAACAATGGTTCTCTAAACTGGCATGTGAAATATGGCATTTAAGCTTACTTAGAGCAACATAACGAAAGATGAAAACAACAGAGTGTTTTAAAAAACAACTCAATTTACTATTGACTATTCAAGATAATAGCAGAAACATTTCTATCTTATCGGCAAGGATATTAAACTAGTTAAGTTGTTCTAAACTTCATTTTGACTTAATCATTCCTTCATAGCGTGCTTGAAAATAGAAAACAGGCTAATAAAAATCAAGGTTATTTTCATGAAAATAATTTGAAATGTTAATATCAATATTAAAACTTTCTATTTTTCAGTTAGAGTTAATAATTTTTTTCTATAAACGTATTCCTTTGAGATTACTTTTCATTATCAAACATAAATACTAATTTCAAAAGCATATTAGTAGTTTCTCTTATTTCCATATTTCACCTTTTCAAGTGCAAAGGTTATACACATGTGATCACTAAAGTTCAAATGAAAAAGAATGACAATCCAAGTCAACCCAGTATGTTTCAGTGTTAGGGAACCATTAAGTGGAGAACTCCAACAAATCAAATGGTTTATTAATTTAAAGCAAAGTCTCCTTTCATTTCTAAAATTTTAAAAAAACCTCAATTTAAAAAAATCATTTTCCTTACTGCCACTGTCTTAAGCTAACCAGTATTCCTCTGAAAAAGAAATCTCTTCTCCATTCTACTTTAGATGAGGGAAAATAAGCATATTAAAAATTAAAACAAACACAAATAGGCATCTCAACCTTCAAAGCAAGTTGCTATTACTGACATGGAGAGAAAGGTGTTTGAAATTGGCTGTAATAATCAGACTCTATTTTCAAAGAACTTCACAGACCCTTTCTTAAAGCCCAGATCACATATCATTTTTAGATAAACAAAAATAAATTTTGTTTGTCTTTTTTTCTCGTTCTTCTAGCTGATGTCCATGCAGTGACCAGCAGAACCACTGAGCTCACCAGGTCATTTAAACCAGTCGTTCCCAACATTTAAAAAGTCTCTTATTAGTTTTGAAACATACTCCTATCCTATAATTGCTGACCATTCTTAAGTTAAACTGAACATTCATAGACTTGTTTGGATATGTTTAAAATCCCCCTTAAATAATTATAATTATTCCATAGTTTATCACTCATTCATATTGTTTTTCAATTAATGTTAAGGCCAAGAAAACAATTTAAATCCTTATTTTAGACCCATCTTTAATCTGATCAATGCAAATAAACAACTCACATCACTACTAAAAAAGTGCCATTTTATAATAAAATCTAAACAAGTTGGACAGAAATACACAGCATCTTGCCAAATAGTGGAATTAGTTGAGACATATGTTACTATTTTTTATAATATTTATCATTTTGGCTCAAGTTCATATTTGTTTATTTGCTAATAAAGCATCAGATTATTAAAACTAGTTCTAAAAATAAATGTAAAATTCAAAACTAAAAAAGATTTGAAATTGTATTATAACTAACTCAGATGCTCTTTGGATAGACAAAAGGAGGACTGCACAGCTGAGATTTAAATGTAATCAAGAAAATACTCTGACTAAAGCTACGAGGTGATCTGAGAAATCTGCATATATTAATTTACCTTCAGGGTCAGTTGCCTTGTGACTCTAAACAGACTCTCCTTTTCAGAAGATAAGGAGCTGATTAGCATTAAATTATTAACTGGAATATAGATATCCTGGTAGGGAAAAAACAAGTCTGGATATAAGGAACATGTTAGCATTCAACAGCTATTATTTCTACATTTCCTTTTACAATGGGCATTATCTTTGCTGCTGTTGCAAGCTCAGCAAAAGTTAGTGGAATATTTAAGATTGTGGAAGCACTCTGATACCGAAGTTGCTGCACTGCACAAAATGCAGGCAAGGAGGTTTTCAGTTCGGGCCAACGATATATCAAATATGTTCCGAAGAGGTATAACGTTCAATAAAAAGGAAGCAGATAGCCCCGGCCAGTTTGGCTCAGTGGATAGAGCATGGGCCTGTGGAATGAAGGGTCCTTGGTTTGACTCTGGCTAAGGGCACCTACCTGGGTTATAGACTCCTCTCCACCCCGGCCCTGGTCAGGGCGCATACAGCAGGCAATCAATCAATGTGTTTCTCTCATATTGATATTTCTCTCTGTCTTTCCCTTTCTCTTCTACTTTCTCTACAAATAAATAAAAAAATACCTCAGGTGAGGATTAAAAAAAAAAAAAAAAGGAAGCAGTTAATATGTTGACTGACAGACTGGAACATTGAAACGTGTATTACGACTGTTAAACTTTAGTATCTGAACTATCTGGGAGCCAATACATACATGCATTCATACATAGATGAGTTACTACTTCTTCATTTCAAAAATGTAGTAGATTATATAGACAGTCATACACTCAAGAACTGCTCAATGTCCCTCCTAAAGCTTTTTTATATACATAGGGAGAACAATATATTAATGTGATATTATCAAACTAAATATTTGCACTCCATTTAATAAAGATAGGTATATGATGGCCTTAAATGAAATGATAAACATGTCATATCCTTTTAGATAAACTTATTTTTGAAAAACATACGGATTGGTTTTTCAAAAATACCATAATAAAATGTTACTATAATTTTATATTCCTAATTTTTATTCATCCTTTCCCCCCTAGAATGCTTTTCTGTCACACACAGTAAAACTTTTCCACAATAATATAAGTGGGGACCAAAAACTTCAATCTCATTACCGTTAAGTTAATAAAATGACCCCAAGTCGGCCTATAGAACTAGTTGGCTTAGAGGTGAATGTCAGGGGGCTGAACCATGTTCCCAAGTTTTATACATAAAATGTAACTCATCTACCCACAGCAAACCACAAGGCTTTCTTTTATGATTTCCCTAATTTTATCTTGGTAAAATTATTCTTTCAGTGTATATGTATGTATATATATATATATATATATAAAATATTGATTATCATAACATATTCAGTCTACTTTTATCAATTCAATAATCAAGTCATATAGGTTCATCCTAAGTAAACATTTCTTACTTGTCCTTACCTATTCACCTATTCATTCCCACAATTTTCCTAATACAGATGAAATAGTTTCCTGTGTGGGCCATTGTCCCAGTCCTTTCACCTACTGCTTCCTCCTGTTCATCCGTATCATCATGTGCACTCTGTTCTGTATGCAGGCTACTGCTCCTCAAATATTTTCTAGTGCTATCATTCAGATATAATGACTGTGACAACATAAAAAGCATACAGTTTGTAGACATAAATACATAAGGAAGGCTTTCAAAACTACTCATGCTACAAAATGATCAAACCTTTTTCATGATGACCATTTTAGCCAGTCTGATCTTGTAATTTCTTGAGCCTTCGCTCCCACTGAAGAAGAAGAGGAGGTTGGCATGTAATTTCGGAATGTTTTAAACTTGACTTGAGTTTCCTTTTACTGTGTCTACCAAATTCACAGAAATTCCTTCCAGTTATAATCTTACCTAGCTATTCATATTCCTTAATGTATCTAGGTTTTATAATGTATATGCTGTGTATATATGTATACCATAAATTTTTATGTAATAAATATATTAAAAGAAAGTCAACCCATGTGAAATGTGTGTCCACCATAGGTTTTTCAGAGATATTTAGATCTTTGTGTTTAAATTTTAATCTGTGGATATATGGGAGTGTATAGCTGTGAAACTTTATCAAGCTATACACTTAAGATATGTGTAATTTTCTTTATCTATATTATACTTCAATAAAGAGTCAAAAACTTCATCTGCTAAAAGATTATATCTTAAGGAAACATCACTATTACTAAGAATTCAACGTAGCCCATATAAAGTGTCTTCCATTAAATGTTTCATTATACATCACACATTAGTACACTAAGAATATTCTTAGAGCCCAGCCAGTGTGCCTCAGTGGTTGAGCATCAAACCAAGAGGTCACCGGTTCAATTCCTGGTCAGGGCATGTGCCTGAGTTGCTGACTTGATCCCCAGTAGGAGCGTGCAGGAGGCAGCTGGTCAATGTTTGTCCTTCATCTACATCTTCATCTTTTTAAAAAAATTCTTAATTGTTTAAAGTATTACATAAGTCTCCTTTCCCCCCATTGACCTCTCCTCAGCCGTCCCCACCCCAGCACATGCCCTCACCCCCCTACTGTCTGTGTCCATTGGTTATGCTCATATGCATGCATTCAAGGCCTTTGGTGGATCTCCTTATATCTCTATCTTTTTATCACTCTCTTCCTCTCTCTCTAAAATCTATGTTAAAAAAAGAATATTCTTAGGGAAGTGACAATTATTGATATTTCTAAGAAAAATATAGAAAACCAATTATACAGCATCATTTTTTCTGGTCGTTATAATCAATGTAAATGTTAATGAAGTGTCTTAGTAAGTAGTTCCATGTGTACGCTTATGTAGCACTACTGAGTATAGAAGCTCCCTCACACATTCAACATACATTCACAGGTACCTCCTCACATATTCAACTATTGCTCATCACTAGGGTTCAAATTATTGAAACAATTAGTTTAGTATATATCTAGTAGTAGGGCAAAAGAAAGTGAAATAAATGATTTAAATTTTTTTTACAAGAAGTAGCCATCTCAGCAATGGATTGAGAGGCTACTTAGAGAGCATATCAGATAACGATAGAAATATAATGTCCCAATTCCTTGATTCTAAAAGGCAGAATTAGCATCTGGAAAAAGCATGAAATAGAAGACTGATCATCCTGTGGATTCAAGGAAGTTCCTATTTCTCTGCATCATTTATAGAGAGGTGAGATTCAACACAGTTCTCTCTGGTTCCGAAAGCTTTGCTTTTCCTTTTGTGCCATCTGTTTTGTGGTACGCTTCACTTCACTTTGTCCAGCTACTTAGACAAGTAACCAAACTCCAGTGAAAGCTTTTCCTCCTGTGTGGGCGTGGCACAGACCCAGCTTTACACTAACTGATACAGCAGATCACTCTTGAAATATCACTTCACCTAGATCAGGTGGCATATTAGGAAAACCTTCTAACTATAGCAGCAGTTTTTCCGTGAGGGGTGACTTTCCCGAGGAGACACTTGAAAATATCTGTTTTTATTGTGACAACTGAGAAAGAGGGGGGATGCTGTTATCTATCTAGTGGGTACAGGTCAGGGATGCTGGCCAACATCTTGCAATGACAGCGCACCCACTAAGACCAAAGAATTATCTAGGTCAAATGTCAATAATGCTGAGGTGGAGAAATATAGGCTGTGTGTCCTCATTTAAAATTCAACATATTTTAATGAGAATCAATAGTGATTATGTTTTTAAGTATTATGAAAATTACCAAGATCAACTGTGATAATAGCCTTCATCGAGCCTTTTGGAAATTACATAGAACTGTCTAATCATTATGTGTTTATTTTAAATATGTACTTACTTAGAATTATCTAATCTAATAAAAGAGTAATATGCAAATTGACCATCACTCCAAGATGCCTAAGCTACACCCACCAGCCAAGCCACACCTCCCAGCCAATCAGAGCAGCTGTATGCAAATTAACCCAGCCAAGATGGAGGCCGGCAGCCATGGAGCTAGAGTAAACAGCAGGCTTCCGTTGCAACTGTTGCAACTGCCTGCCTAGGCTGGCTGAGCCTCTGCTCATGGTAACAATGTTTCAATTATAGAAGCCACGGAGCTGAAACAAACAGGAGGCTTCATTACCTGCCTAGGCCTCTGCTCAAGGTAACAAAGTTTCAATTATAGAAGATAAATAAACCCCAGAAAACTGATTCTAGCCAGCCTTGCTGGGACCTTGGATCAATGGGAGCTGTGGGCAGCCTGAAAATGGTCCTCAGCCCCTCACCCAGGCTGCCCAGGTATACCAGTAGAGACCCAAACCCTGAAGGGACTGTGGGCAGCCTGAAAACAGCTCTCATCCCCTCACCCAGGTTGGCCACACCCCAATGGGGTGAGGGTCCCCACTGGGGGGCTTATCCAGCCTGCAAACAGCCATCAGCCACTCACCAGGCATACCAGCAGGTGGACATCCCCTGAGGGGTCCCAGACTGTGAGAGGGCATAGGCCAGGCTGAGGGACGCCCCCCCCCGCAGAGTGCACAAATTTTTGTGCACCGGGCCCCTACTTATAAAATAAAGATCTGTATAAATATATTCTGGTATGTCCTAAACTATACAGACATAACCTCTTATACATCATATGAACCCACTATTCCATGAGTGAGGCAGCAATATGCATATAACAAGTTTGTTTAATTGATGAACTAATATGGAAGCATAGAAGTTGAAATTCCTGGACAGAATCTTTTACATGGAAGTCTAAAAAATACAGCTTTTATAGCCTTCAGAGTTAATTAATAACTAAGTATTGGCAAGGGAGAGATATGCAACAGCATGAGATATGGAGTAAACTATAACTTTAAATAGATATGCAACAGACATTTTAAAAGATAATTTTCATCCAAAAGGTCATGATTTTTATTTAGTATCATTGAAAACACACTGTTAATACACTCTTTGAATTTTCTTTTTGGTGTCTCCTCAAGTGAACTCTCAATTCTACAATCACTTCTACTCAGTTCTTTTAGCGAGATCTTTGCTGTTTCAGTTCTTATGCTCTTAAGTTTGGCAATCTCATCCTCCTGGCTGCAATTATGTACATAGGAATAAAATTCACATATATACACACACATATAAACATACAGCATCTATAGGTATAGATGGGAATAGTGATAGGGAAAGAGAGAGACAGAGACAAAGAAAGATATGTATAATCAAAACTATAAGATACTTATGAAAGAAACTAAAGACACAAATAAATGAAAAGATATTTCATGCCTATGGATTAGATCAATTAATACGGTTAAAATATTCATACCATTCAAAGCAATATATAGGCTCAATGCAATCCCTATAAAAATTCCAATAGCATTTTTCACCAAAATAGAACAAACAATTCTAAAATTTCTATGGAACCATAAAGGACCTCGAATATCCCTAGCTGATTAGGCTCAGTGGATAGAACATCAGCCTGAGGACTGAGGATTCCCAGGTTCGATTCCCAGTCGGGGCACATGCCTGGGTTGTGGGCTCGATCCCCAGTGGGGCGCATGCAGGAAGCAGCCGATCAATGATTCTCTTTCATCATTGATGTTTCTATCTCTCTCTCCCTCTCCCTTTCTCTCTGAAATCAATAAAAATATATTGGGGGAAAAAAACATACACCTCAAATAGCCAAAGCAATCCTAAGAAAAAAGAAAACGCTGAAGATTTCATACTCCCTGGTTTCAAAGTATATTACAAATGTATAGTAATCAAAACAGTATAGTATTGGCATAAAAACAGACATATAGATCAAAAGAATGGAATAGAAAACCTAGATATAAACACACACATAAATATGCGGTCAATTAATTTAGGACGAAGTAGCCAAGAACACACAGTGGGAAAGGACAGTTTCTTAACAAGCCTGTTCTCTTAGTTCAATCAGGAAATCTAATTTGAATTAGAAAGCAGGTCAAAGGGAATGATAATCTAGTAATCAAGATATCTGCTACCTTGCAGGAATTAAGGGATATGAAAATGAGGTGGCTTGTTAATTATTTTCTCTGATTATGTTACCTATTTTTACCCATGTACATTTAAATATTAATCAGGGATACACTATAGTACAGCATTATTGAAAAGAATAAAATGAGAGTTCAAGATAAACAGCCACTTCAAATGCAGGATAAGAGTTCCCTACTTAACCAAACTTTATATTTAATAATTACCAAAGCTGCTTGTAAATTTTTTTAAAGACAGATTTCATTCTTACTATCTTATAAACTGAACTTTTGTGTTTATGGAATTAGTTTAGCATTGGTTTAAACTTTCAAACTTTTCTTAGGAAAGTCACTAAATCCTCTATTTTCAGACCTACTATTATATAACTTTGAACCTGGCTATACAGTTTCTAAGAGACCAGAACAATGTTTGCTGTGGTAGGAAAAAAAGTACAACTGTCTATAATGTATGCCTGATCTTCAATATTTACATAATCCCTTTTATAAGAACACACAGGTGTTTAAAATGTAAAATGTCTCATTTTCACTAGGAGAGAAAAATTAGTAAAATGGAGCAATTTTAAAAATGCAATTCTACCTCCAAGAATGTTAAACTCTGGGGATATCTTTTCCTAATTAAGAAAATAATTAAAATGCACTGTGTTAGTTATTACAAACACACTGTCAAGGGTCATTCCACTTGAATCGCTGAGTTCTAAGCAGAGTTAATTATTCAAAGTCCATGAATCTACAAAATATTTAAAATGTAACTGGGAGTTGAATGGATTCATCACATTCTCCCTCAGACTACTGTTAAACCATAGGAAAAAGTGGCAAGAACCCTCCAATGCATGCATTTGCAAGGCCTGTATCTTTACTTTTTGCAAATAATATGCTGGAGCTGCAGCAGCACTCTCTCTAGCATCAGGCGCATTTGCATCTGTTTTCAAGTGACAAGACAGTGCAGTCCATCTAAGAGGCTGCAAGGTAAAACCAGTAACGTTCTTGCGCGTTTTGTTTTAACATTGTCCGTGTTTTGGGGAGTGAGTATCATTTGAGTGCACTGTGGTTTGGGGGTTCCAGACTTTTGAAACCTTCGTACGGCTTTGCTTTGCGCTGGGAGAAAAGTTACAGACTGAGACAGAGAAGCCAACTCATGGTTGACCAAGAAGAACCTCAGATGCATTTGGAAACCCCAAAGGTATATTTGGAAGCATGAAAGGCATCATATGAATCAGAAAGGCGTAGCCCCCATGAAGCCCAGAGACACCTTAGGCTAGTGCTTCCTTTGCGGTAGAAGAGACAAAGAGGTTAAAGCGACCTGTCAAAAGTTCACCAACAAGTTAGCAGGAGAATCAGGCTTAGAAATCAGTAACTACATCAAATTTAACCAAAGCAGTACCTGCGCTCCACAGCTAACCTACTTTTAGGGAGTGTCAGCAGAGAAAAACAGAGGCCTTCTTTGAACCCTAATAGACCACTGATAAAATCCCCTGAAAAGAAAATTCCTCAGTGACTGTCAGTAAGCATTTAAGAGTTGAGTGTATCCCAGATTCTAGTAGAAATTTCTAAAACCACCTACGTTAGTGAGTGGACTTATGAAATATCTATCCTCTTTTCCACGTATGAAACGCCAAATGGAACAGGTGTAATTCGAAATCACAACATGATGGAAGTTCACAGTCTCAAACTAGCTTCCACAGTTCATAAGTCACTCTATTAGAACTGAGGAAGCATACATATAAGCAATGGGGCCACTTTAATTTGTAATAAAAACATCAAGAACCTAATAAACAAATCATCATCAGTGAAATAAAAATACATAATTTAGACAAAAGGGAAATATAAATGGAAAACGAACACATGGGAAATGTCCAAATTTGGTAATAATCAAAGGACATTAATCTCAAAATATAATACTATGCCTAGTAAATTAGCTTCTTTTGTAAATAACATTATTTGCTGCAGATAACCAATAACATGAGTTGTTAACTATGCAAACTGCCCTCCTCCAAAATGTATATGTATATGTAAGTGGATATGTACCTATCAAGAGCTATTAAAATGCTTATACCTTTGGCCTAGTAACACCAGTTCTAAGAATGTGTCTTTCTTAGATTTAATAACCAGAGCTGCACCTGGTATTTTAAAAGCAGAAACACTACTGTTTAATATAAAGAAAGGGTAAGGTTATATTTTGTTTTCTTTCCTGATCATGCCCAGAATTTTATTGGACTTTAGGATTATAGAGGCAATTTAGGCTTGTGAAGTCTGAAAAATAGTCTACAGTGATTTTTATGTTCTCAGATCATCTCCAACTTCAGTTTCACTGATTTGAAACTAGTTCCCGTTCGGAGCCAAGGATTATAGCTTGTGATGATGTGATTTTCTGATACGTGGCTTCCTCCCACAGGCACACCCAGGGTTGTCAGCAGTTCTCTGAACTCTGGCTATAACTCCACCCATTTCTGTCTCATTCAAAAACTCAGTTCATATTTCAAGCGTGTGCAAGAGTTCTTATAGGCACAGCACTGATTCAGTTCTCACATAAAACAGACAGTCCTCAAACTTTGGTGGGGTATTGTAAGAAAGAAGTTAGTCACAATACACACGATGACTGCAACACATCAGCTTCTCCTGGCACCATAGAGAGGAAACTCTGATCAAGATCAGCAGTCACTGCTCAGTTGGTTGGAGCACTGCCCAGTATATCACAACATCACGTCGATGTTCCTCTCTCTCTCCCTCTACAAATCAAGAAAAACAAATTAGCCCTAACTGGTTTGGCTCAGTGGATAGAGCATCAGCCTGCAGACTGAAGGGTCCCAGGTTCGATTCCGGTCAAGGGCATATACCTTGGTTGCAGGCACATCCCCAGTAGGGGGTGTGCAGGAGGCAGCTGACCAATGTTTCTCTCTCATTGATGTTTCTAACTCTCTATCCCTCTCCCTTCCTCTCTGTAAAAATCAATAAAATATATTTTTTAAAAAAGAAAACCAAATCATTGGGTGAGCATTAACAAAAAAATTCAGTAGCTGCTGCTACATATGTATATATGATGGAATACTGCTCAGCCATAAAAAAGAATGAAATCTTAACCATTTATGACAGCATGGATGGACATAAAGGATATTATGCCAAGTGAAATAAGTCAGTCAGAGAAAAACAAATACTACTGATTTCACTTATATTTGGAATCTAAACAACAATATAAGTGAACAAACAAAACAGTCAGAGTTTCAGAGAACAAACTGATGGTTGTCAGAGGGGTTAGGAGGTTGTGTGAAAAAAGTGAAGCAACTGAGAAGCGCAAATTGGCAGAAGTGCAAAAATAGTCACAGGGATATAAAGTACAGCAAAAGAATATCGTCAATACTACCCTAACAACTATGTATGGTGCCAGTTGGGTACTGGAAATATCTGGGCCACACTTTGTAAAGTGTATGATTCTCTAGCCACTGTTCTGTACACCTGAAACCAATGCAAAAAGGGGGGAGGCCTCTGTAATACTCTCAACCATAAAGATTTAAAATAAAAATAATATTGAATGCAAACTGTAACTGAAAAAAGATCAGCAGGCACTGACAGAACGTCTTAACAGCAGCCCGAATTGGAAGCCAGGGACGCCATACATTACTGTTACTATTATTAATAAAAATAATATATCGCATTTAATGGATGATTACTCTTTGCCAGGCCCTGAGTTACTTTTCATTTCATCTTATTTAATATTTCGGTGACCACCATTTTCATCTTTATTTTACAGAGAAAACTGAGGCTTAGAGAGTTTATGGAATTGACCACATGAAACCAAACACAGGCATAGGGCTATCCATTGTCAAACTCTGCACTCTTAACCAAACCTTTGTTCACCCTGGGAAACAATTTGTGTTGGCACAAAGCCGTGGCCAAGAGAAGCCACACTCGCCCGGAGCAAACCTTGCTTGGAGAGAATGGCACTGGAAAGGCCTTGAAGCGAAAAGCCGTAATGGCCCCACCGCCCACAACGGCTTATTGGTCCTGGGCCGTCTCCTGGCACAGCATTCTGTCTGCAGATAGCTGGCTTCCTCTGCTTATAAATCTTCATAATGGATCTAAAGCTTTGTCTTCTAATGGATCTGTATTTCCCGTTTCATTGAGAATTACAGTGATCTTAGAAATATGTTTTCATGCTCTTCAGATTTCTAGCATTAGAAACACCTGCCCACATGATCCTATAGCTCTAATGTACAATTATTAAATGTCTTGTTTTCTTCATTCTCCATAAGTATCTATTGGTATTATATAAAAATTTAATCACAAAACTATAAATCCTTTAGCAAAAAATAAGTATTAATAATGTTATAATCATTATAAATATCTAATATGTACATTTATTCTCCCAACAACTCTTTGGTTAGATATTATTACTACTGTAATATTATTATTACTATTTCTTTTATAATAGAAAAAATACTGTTATTTTAAGGACCTAGTTATTTTCCTCAAGACAAAGAGTTCATAAAAATCCTTACTCTTCAAACATAATCAAATGAATTTTAAGGAATGGAGGAGACAAGTAGCTTCTTGGGTTTCCAAATTATAAAGGGAACTAAAGTAAGACCAACCCTAATTCACAAAGTGTGTACTGGTGTACAAAGCCAGGGAGATGAGAGGGAGAAACTCCTATTATTAAACACAGATCTCTTTCTGTGGAATATTTCTATATGTGTGTTTAGTTTCAATCAGCTAAAAGTAGGCAGTCACAATTTCAAAATGCTCTGTTTACTGCACACAAGGTACATTTTTATTATTTAAATTATAAACATTAAAAAACTCCAGGTTCACAAAATGAAAGAAAAATCTAAGAGATGAGAATAATTCAGAAAAAAAGCCTTTGTAATTTTTTTTCAGAACAATGATCCCACTACATCAGTACAACTGAATCATAATGTACCTCTGCTCTGATAAAGAATATTTTAATAGAAACTGCTTCCTCCATCACTAAATACATGTCCTTCAAATACTTTCACTTTTTAGTTTGAGAATGTGCTGACTATGTCTAGTGCTCAGTCTGGAATATGTATGTGTGTGTGGGTGTATGTATAAATATACATATATACATATCTAATCTAATAAAAGAGAAATATTAAAACTGACTGTTTCTATGGGATGCCTGAGCCACGCCCACCAGCCAATCAGAGCAGCTGTATGCAAATTAACCCAGCCAAGATGGAGGCCGGCAGTCACGGAGCTGGAGTAAACAGCAGGCTTCCATTGCACCAAGAGTAAACTGTCTGTCCACCAGCTGGGCTTCTCCCGGCTCTAGGCAACATTGTTGCAACATTGTTTCAATTATAGAAGCCTCAGAGCTGAAGCAAACAGCAGGCTTCTGTTGTAACAGCGATGGAGGAAACTGCCTGCCTAGGCCAGCTGGGCCTCTCTCTGCTAACGGCAACATTCTTTCAATTATAGAAGCCACGGAGCTGAAGCCACCAGGAGGTTTTGTTACCTCGGCTTAAAGGAACAGTGTATCAATTATAGAAGATAAATAAACCTCAGAAACCTGCTTCCAGCCAGCCATGCTGGGACATTGAGTCAATGGGAGCTGTGGGCAGCCTTAAAGCCTGAAAACAGCCCTCAAGCCCGCACCCTGGCTGGTCACACCCCAATGGGGTGAGGGATCCCACTGGGGGGCTTGGCCAGCCTGCAAACAGCCATCGGCCCCTCACCCAGGCTGACCAGGCACGCCAGCAGGTGGACATCCCCAGTGGGGTCCCAGACTGCGAGAGGGCACAGGCCGGGCTGAGGGACCTCCAGAGTGCACAAATTTTTGTGCACTGGGCCCCTAGTGTGTGTATGTGTGTGTGTGTGTATATGTATATATGTATATATGTATACTAGGGGCCCGGTGCACAAAAATTTGTGCACTCTGGAGGTCCCTCAGCCCAGCCTGTGCCCTCTCGCAGTCTGGGACCCCACTTGGGATGTCCACCTGCTGGCGTGCCTGGTCAGCCTGGGTGAGGGGCCGATGGCTGTTTGCAGGGTCCCTCACCCCATTGGGGTGTGACTAGCCTAGGTGCAGGCCTGAGGGCCGTTTCCAGGCTGCCTACAGTCCCTTCAGGTTTTGGGTCCCTACTGGGGTACCTGGCCTGCCTGGGTGAGGGACTGAGAGCTGTTTTCAGACTGCCCACAGTTCCCATTGACCCAAGGTCCCAGCTAGGCTGGCTGGAATCAGGTTTCTGGGGTTTATTTATCTTCTATAATTGAAACACTGTTGCTTTGAGCCGAGGCCTAGGCAGGTAAGGAAGCCTCCTGCTTATTTCAGCTCCATGGCTTCTATAATTGAAACATTGTTACCGTGAGCAGAGGCTCAGCCAGCCTACGCAGGCAGTTGCAACGAAAGCCTGCTGTTTACTCTAGCTCCATGGCTGCTGGCTGCCATCTTGGCTGGGTTAATTTGCAACAGCTGCTCTGAATGGCTGGTGGGTGTGGTTTGGCTGGTGGGCATGGCTCAGGTATCCCAGAGAGACAGTTAATTTGCATATTACTCTTTATTAGATTAGATACACACACACACACACACACACACACACACACTAGAGGCCCGGTGCATAAAAACTTGTGCACTCAGGGGGATGGGAGGGTCTCTCAGCCCAGTCTGGAACTCCTCGGGGGTTGTCCACCTGCTGGCTTAGGCCCGCTCCCTTGGGGGATTGGGCCTAAGCTAGCAGTCAGACATCCTTCTGGCAGCCTGGAAGCCCTCTGGAGATGTCCACTTGCCAGTGGGGAGCAGGCCTAAACTGCAGTTGGATACCCTTAGCACTGCTGAGGAGGTGGGAGAGGCTCCCACCACCACTGCTGTACTGGCAGCTCTCAGCCTGGCTTGTGGCTAAGCAGAGCTCCCCCTATGGGAGCACACTGACCACCAGGGGGCAGCTCCTGCATTAAGCGTCTGCCCCCTGGTGGTCAGTGTGTGTCTTAGTGACCAGTCATTCCCAGTCATTCTGCTGTTAGGGTCTATTTTCCTGTTACCCTTTTATTATATGGTATAGAGGTCTGGTGTATGGGGGAAGGCTGGCTGGTTTGCCCTGAAGGATGTCTCAGATCAGGGTGGGGGTCCTGTTGGGGTGCCTGGCCAGCCTGGGTGAGGGACTGATGGCTGTTTGCAGGCTGAGCACAGCTCCTTTGGGGTGGGGGTCCCTGCTGAGGTGCCTGGCCAGCCTGGGTGAGGGGCTGATGGCTGTTTGTAGGCTGGCCATAATTCCTTCAAGGCACCCCACTAGGGTGCCTGGCTGGCCTGGGTGAGGGTCTGAGGGACATTTTCACGCTGGCCACATCCCCTTCAGGGTGGGTGGTCCTGCTGGGGTGCCTGGCCAGTCTGGCTGAGTGGCTGATGGTTGTTTGCATGCTGGTCAAGCCCGCCAGTGGGGACCTTCACTCCATGAGAGTGTGGCCAGCCTGGTGAGGAGCTGATGACTATTTGCAGGCTGGCCACAGCTCCTTTGGGGTGGGCGTCTCCACTGGGGTGCCTGGCCAGCCTTGGTGAGTGGCTGACGGCTGTTTGCAGGCTGGCCACAGCCCCTTCAGGTAGGGGAACCTGCTGGGGTGCCTGGCCAGTCTGGGTGAGGGGCTGATGGCTGTTTGCAGGCTGGGGCCAAGCCCCCCAGCAGGAACCCTCACCCCATGATGGTGTGGCCATCCTGGTGAGGGGCTGATGGCTGTTTGCAGGCTGGCCACGGCCCCCAGCGACCCAAGCTCCTCATGAGGCTGACTGGAAGCAAGTATCTGGAATTTATTTATTTTCTATAATTCAAACTTTGTTGCCTTGAGCGGAGTCCACAGCAGGCCAGGGCACGCAGGAAGCTTGGCTTCCTCTATCACCGGGGCAACCAAGCCTCCTGCTTGCTCCAGCTCCTTGGCTGCTGGCCTCCAACTTGGTTGGGTTAATTTGCATATAGTTGCTCTGATTGGCTGGTGGGCATGGGTTGGGGTGTAGCGGAGTAACACCAATTTGCATGTTTCTCTTTTATTAGATTAGATATACCCAGCAACTGTTACGGCAGAATGACCAAAATGACCAGTCACATGATGCGCACTGACCACCAGGGAGCTGTCCCCTGGTGATCAGTGCACTTCCACAGACCACCAGGGAGCAGACACTCAATGCAGGTGCTGTCCCCTGGTGATCATGCACTCACTCAGCCAAAAGCTGGGCTCATGGCTGAGCCTCTCCTGCCTCTGTGGCAGTGCTAAGGAGTAACGAGCCAAGCAGTAAGGAGCAAGCAGGTGGGTGGTTAGAAGTGAGCAGGCAGGCAGCTAGGAGCGAAGCGTTCCCGATTGTGAGAGGGCACAGGCCAGGCTGAGGGACACCCTCCTCCCCATGCATGAATTTCGTGCATTGGGCCTCTAGTGTGTGTGTGTGTGTGTGTGTGTGTACATACATACATATACACACTGCATATGCACTGATAATATTTTGTATTAATAAAGTAGAAATAAGAATGACAAAAGACAATTTCAATAAGCTCAGAGCAGATCTTATTTTCAAAATAAAGTAGGAAGGAAAGGAGTTCCATGAGAAGGCTGTGGTCAGCAAACACATTGAGACTTTTCAATATATATGAGACCTGAGCAATCACAAGCACGTCAGACAAGAAGAAAAGAGGTCTTTACAAGGTGTCCAAGCAATAAATAATTTACAAAGCAATTTAGAAATCTCAGCAGTCACCACTTACAGGCTGTGGTGGGGAACGGAGTCTATATTTGTAGAGAAGAACAGAATCAATATAAGGAGTAAGCTGTCAGTTTTTCCTATAGTGTCAATATCTCAGACTGGCTGCTTCCACTGGTGCTTCTGTGGAAACAATTTCCAAAAGTATACTACGGAGTGACATGCAGCATGGATTAAATGATTTACTTTAATCCCCTAACTGCACGTTGGCAGACCAATCGCCCAAAAGGAATATTTGAGGGCCTGAGGACAAAGCAACCTATAATAACAGTGTGATTTTGGAATGGTTTATACTTAAGAAAACCCTAGTGCCACAGCAAGCTCCCTCCAGAATAACAAGTAAATATAAGAAGGAGCCACGACAGACTTACACTGTGTGGCTACCAGAAGGATCATTCACAACAATATTGAGAGATCTGATTAAATAGAATTATTGGTTAACTTCCCGTTTGTAGGTCATCACATAAAATGGGAATTGGATCTTGGAACAGCAATGAGCAGTTTTAAGTCCCTTTTTTTTGTTTGGAACTATGTGATAAAGATTTAGTAAAACATTTCTGCAAGTGTGTCTTGTGAAACTCAAACATAGCTTTAGGACTAAATAATTAGGCATAAGTTATCTGATTAAGTCAGAAGGTAATACTATTAAATTGACTGTAAGCATAGAGAAATGGGCAGGTTCAGAGGCAAGGGTAGCAGGAAATCACCTCTAGCCATAGAGGAAGGTTTGAACAAGGCTGACTCACCAACTCCATTGCGATGTGACTTTTGATCATTTAAATGGGAAGATGGGTTCAATTTGGCTCTACTTATAGAAATACCAATTCTATCATTATTAAAAACATCAATCATTGCTCAGGCCTTACAGCAGATTAAGAATTTGTGAGATATGAAGGGTGTGGGAACATCTGTCCTTAAATTGGAAGGTGCTGTACTCTTGGGATAAGAAACTAAGATGTACATCTACTCTAATAAAAGAGTAATATGCTAATTGTGTCACACCGCTACATTCCAAGCCACACCCACTAGCCAATCAGAGCGACTGTATGCAAATTAACCCAACCAAGATGGCAGCCGGTAGCCAAGGAGCTAAAGCAAACAGGAAGCTTCGTTGCCCCACCGATGGAGGAAGCTTCCTATCTAGGCCGGCTGTGGCCTCCGCTCAAGGCAACAAAGTTTCAATTATAGAAGATAAATAAACCCCAAATACCTGCTTCCAGCCAGCCTCACTGAGAGCTTGGGTCGCTGAGGGCCTTGGCCAGCCTGCAAACAGCCATCAGCCTCTCACCCAGGCTGGCCAGGCACCCCAGTAGGCACCCCTACCCTGAACGGGATGTGGCCGGTATGAAAACAGCCCTCAGCCCCTCACCAAGGTTGGCCAGGAACCCTAACGGGACCCCACCCTACTCCAAGACACCCTTCAGAGTAAACCAGCTGGCCCCCACCCATGCACCAGGCCTCTATCCTATATAATCTTCTATAATAAAAGAGAAACATGCAAATGTGACCGTTACCACCAGCCAATCAGAGCGGCTGTATGCAAATTAACCCAGCTAAGATGGAGGCCAACAGCCAATCAGAGCAGCTGTATGCAAATTAACCCAGCCAAGATAGAGGCCAACAGCCACGGAACTAGAGCAAACCAAAGGGTTCTGTTGCAACTGCCTGCCTATGCTGGCAGTTGGAAGTGGCCAGGGCACCAGGAAGTGGGAAAGCAAGGTGGTGGGCCGGGGAGCGGGTAAGAGGTGGCAGGGGGTCGGCAGCCTGCTTGGCAGCTGTCCAGGCCCTTTGCGGGGCATTGGGGAGTGGGAAAGAGGCAGCAGGGGGTCAGTGGCCTGCTTGGTGGCCTTCCCAGACCCCTTGCAGGGCACCAGGAAGTGGGAAAGCAAGGTGGCGGGCCGGGGAGTGGGAAAGAGGCAGCGGGGGGGTCAGTGGCCTGCTTGGTGGGCTTCCCAGGCCCTTTGCGGGGCACCGGGGAGCGGGAAAGCAAGGCTGCA